>JASDQU010790126.1:581289-605594 GCA_032191745.1 Picea mariana | reverse complement strand
GTTCGAGGTTTGATTGATTAGATTAATAAGTTTCTAATTTGCACATATCAAGTTTGACATTTTAAACACTATAGTTGTGAAAACAATATTTGAAAGGTTTTATTACTGCTAGATACAATGAATACTTTTTAGCATGTGAGTAATATTGATATAAATTCTTATTGTACTTGTTTGCGAGATGAACTAACATCTCCTCTAGGAGATATTTCTTGTTTTGTTTCTAGGCAGGTCAACTTGGTAATGTTATGATGATTACCATGAAATTGTATTTTATTCTTGTTAACATAGATATGTTCTTATGAAAATGATATTATATTGGAAATACTTTTTCTCTTGTTGCTCTTCTCTCGAGCAAGTTATCTTGTAAATTCCATGGAGGTTACCATGGATATATTGTTGTTCTTGCTTCTTGTACCAGGTAGGTCACAAGTGATAACTATGAGGGAAGCTATAGTGACAGTTGAAGGAGGAAACATATTAAATGCTCTCTAGTTTGAGACATGGAGAAGACTATCCAGATAATAAGTTGTATACACGATCGCATACATCCATGTACCGAAGAAAAAGAGGATGAAGTTAAAACCTTCTGGCAAGAAGGGTAATTTTGTAGAGTATCTCATATGGAGATTGATTGTAAGGAGCAGAAGGCTCCAAAGATGACCGAAAATATCTCTCTAGTTTAGTTGATCACTCTTCAGATCATCAAGAAGAGTTAGTAGAGCTAGAAGGGCCTACCCATAATCGTTGCAGTAACTAGGAAGAGACCAACATGGTCACGTGATACTTTTTAGGATGAAAATATATATAGCATTGATGAGCCATATCATGAGTATTGGATGGCTCCACCAGTGGTGAGGCAAGAGGCCACACCAAGTACCAACTTAGAAGGAGATAGATTTTAGAGGGGGTCAACCATCATGATCCAATAGGGAGGAGAAACCTCCCCTGGACCGCTCATAGGAGATTATACTTCAAAGGAAAACATCACACACAGAGGGAGAAGATTGATTCGAAGATTATATAGACTCAGAGGGATTAAAGTTTCATAGGGATAATGGAGACTCAGAGTGAGCCTGATCTCACAGAGAGTCAGTGGCTTAGAGACTTTCATTCAGAAAGTATTCCTCCTCATATTTATATGGGAGAGAGAGACGTCTTCTAGGACTGGAAGATAGGTTCCATGAGTTGAGGGGGCTAGATCGAAGCTTCATAGGCTTCAAGGAGAAATAAGACCTCCCGGGAAGATTCCCTTGTTTCAGTGACAGGGGAGGAAACCAGTCAGAAGGATTGGGATATAGATTTTTTCCTTAAGACAATAAGGGAAGTCAGTGGTGAATTCCAATATGATCTAAAAGATCAAACATGTTGTTGATGGTAGCATAGAGATCTACAAAGATTGATTTGTGGCCAAAGGATTCTCCGGGAAAGAGGGAGAAGATTATGATGAGACAATCGCTTCAGTAGTCAAAAGAATTGTACATGGAGCAGCCACAAGATACATGAGAATGAGTGTCATGTCTGTAGATTGAAGAAAGTTGTGTACGAGCTTAAGCAGGCACCCAGGGCAGGATATGCCAAAAAATTATTTTGATGATCCTAGGATTAATTGCCTGCACCGATGGCGACGAATCTGAATTTATTGAGCGATACATCTTTAGAGACATTGGATGCCACCATGTATAAACAAATGATTGGTTCGTTGATGTACTTAACAAACACAAGAACAGATATATGTTTTGTGGTGAACAAATTGATTCAATATATGGTCAAACCTAGAGGTGTTCACTTTATTGCAGCAAAACATGTGATGAGGTACCTGAAAGGTACAATTGACTATGGACTCATATATGTTTTGGATCGTGAGATAAGCCTACAAGGCTATACTAATTCAAATTGGGTCAGTAGTGTCGTAGACCAAAAGAGTACATCTGGATGTTTCTTCATTTTGGGATTAGCTATGATATCATGGTTTAGCAGGAAATAGATGAGTGTGGCGCTCAGTACAAATGAGGCAGAGTATATAGCAACGTGTTCAGCTAACAGTGAAACAGTGTGGCTTCAGAAGCTTCTTGCAGGATTGTTTGATCTCGAGTTAGAGGCGAATTGTATCTGGTGAGACCACTAGAGTTGTGTGAAGTTGTTGGAGAACCCGATGTTTCATGACAAGTCCAAGCATATTGTGATCAGGTACCATTGTATCGGAGATATGGTGCAGAAGGGAGTAGTGAATCTCCAGTATGTTGCTACAAATGAGCATATAGTAGACATGTTGACCAAGCCTCTATCGAGAGTGAAGTTTGTGTACTTTAGAGACACACTTGTTGTGGTCTAGAAGGACTTCCCTAGTAAGAGGGAGTGATGAGTTATAGATGTGACTCTATATATCAACATGGTATAGTGTGGACAATAGGTTGTCATGCCCAGGCACTAATTGTGGCACCAGTTAGGATAATGTGTACTCAGATCCTTTGGCGAGAGTGTGTTTTCCCAGCTGAGGAGGCCCAATCGGTTTGTGTGGTTGGATGCTTCACACAAATCCTTCGGGGAGGGTGTGCCTCTGAGATAGATAGAGGGACAACCTAGTGTGTTAGACATCTGTTACTCCAGTGAAATAGTATGGTACGCATAGCTACTCTAGTGAAATATTATGGTACGCTAAGATATTTTTGCTCCAATGAAATAGTATGGTACGCATAGCTACTCCAGTGAAATAGTTTGATATGCTAAGATATTGTTACTTCAGTGAAAGAGTCTGGTATGCTGAGATATTGCTACTCCAGTGAAATAGTCTGGTATGCATAGCTACTACGATGAAATAGTTTGGTACACTGAGATATTTCTACTCCAGTAAAATAGTTTGGTACTCATGGCTACTCCAGTGAAATAGTTTGCTACGATGAGATATAGCTACTCCAGTTAAATAGTCTGGTATGTTGAGATATTTCTACTCCAATGAAATAGTCTAGTACGTATAGCTACTCTAGTGAAATAGGCCAGTACGTTGAGATATTGCTACTCTAGTGAAATAGTCTGGTATGCATAGCTACTCCAGTGAAATAGTTTGGTATGTTGAGATATTTCTACTCCAGTGAAGTAGTCGGGTACGCATAGCTACTCCCGTGAAATATTCCGGTACACTGAGATATTTCTACTCCAGTGAAATAGTATGGTACGCATATCTACTCCAGTGAAATAGTTTGGTACGTTGAGATATTGCTACTCCAATGAAATAGTCTGGTATTCATAGCTACTCCAATGAAATAGTCTGGTACGCATAGCTACTCCAGTGAAATAGTCTAGTACGTTGATATATTGCTACTCCAATGAAACAGTCTGGTACACATAGCTACTCCAGTGAAATAGTCGGGTAAGTTGAGATAATATTACTCCAGTGAAATAGTATGGTACGCATGTTACACTGGTGTGCCAACCAGTGGGACTTACTCATATGAGAGCACAACATGTGAGATCCCACATGAGACTTAGCCCCTTGAGGACTTATTCATGTGAGAAATATGTCTGTGTGAGTTGGATAGTTACTAGTTCGGTATGAATTAGATGCCAGATTCAGTGTGAGTAGGTGAGGTTACTAGTTATGTATGAACTAGATGCCAGATTCTATGTGAGTTGGTGAGGTTACTAGTTATGTATGAACTAGATGCCATATTTTGTGTGAGCTCGTGAGTTGCAGTTGCCCATACTTTGTTTGGATTGGGTAGTAGTGCAGTTCAGCATAAATTGGCTCAAATACATATGAAAGACCTGTAATGACATAAGGTCCAAAAGGATGATGAGGTTGTGCCTACTAGAGAGATGCTACATGTGTTGATGAGGCCCCATATGCATGATTGACCATCAGATAGATTGTGTGTGTGACTATGACAAATCATGTGTGGCTATGATGGTGATACTTGTGACATGATCTTTTTTTATCATGAGATATCTTGTGTGGTTTTGATACTTGTTACATGATTTGTTTGATCATGAAATGGTTGTGTGGCCATGCTACTTAAGACATGATATGTTTGATCATGAGATAGCCTGTGTGGTTAGGTGATGCTACTATAGACTATTCTGCAAGACCATGTGAGTATTTCCCATGTCATGTGAGATGGATGGATGTGTTTAAGACCATTACATGAAGAACATCTTAGGTAATACCTCCCTAGCTAAGAGGGAGTGTTGATGTTTTGGTAGTTGTAGGAGGCATTAACCTCCAAGTATAACCTTTGTACTTAGAATATAATATTTCAGAAGTAAGAGAACCATTAAACAGATGTGTGAAAACCATAGAAGAGAAGTTGGCCCAAGGAGAATAATAATAAAGAAACAGAAATCCATGGAAAGAGAAGTCGGCCCTACCAGAAAAATTCAAAGTAAATTATATTTTCTAGAAAAGGCAGGTCGGCCCCGTGGGAAAAGTTCATTGGCAGAATAAGTATAAATAAGGTGACGCCTTAGCTCATTTGCACACTCTCTCACACAATCAGAAACAGTGTGCAAGTCTAAGGAGGTGCAGTAGTAGTAGCTAGGGTGCAAGTATAAGGAGCAGCAATGGCAGCTAGGGTGCAAGTCTTTCTAGTAACTTCTTCTTGTGTGCCTCTCTTGGTACAGGTATGCTTTATTGGTATTGTGTTGCTACTGTAACAATGGTGTTTCTGGTTACGGTTTATCTGTTGGTTCTAGTGTGGACTTGCTGGAATCATTTTATCTAAGAAAAGGTTATTGTGCTTGGGGGTGGCATATGTGGATGCCTATGGTTGGGTGACAATGATGTGACATTATCTATGGTTAAACGAGCATACCAAATTTTAACAGGAGAAAATTATTTTAGTAAGATCAACCAAAATTAGTATTCAGTAAGATCAACCAAAATTAGTACGGTTATCATCAGATCTATATCAATCAATAAGATACATGGAGTTCATAGTTATTTATATATGAATAATAGCACAACATTTTTGTATATGCAAGTAAATCTATGTTTATAATTTATTTTGTATATAAACTTGTAGTTTGTAATAATATTTTTATTTTAATATGTAATCATTTGATAAGTGTACAAAACCACTCATGTTAAATAAGGTTTTAAATAGATAATTAATATGATTAATATTAATTAGTTAAATAAGAACTTAATTACCCCATAAAAATGACTTCAGCTATAAGTTGAGGCTTTAATATCTCTTTTATATAAATAGAGATCCCCACCCTCTCTTTTAATCACCATTGTATTATCAATCAATAAAATATTATTATTTATTAAAGTACCATTTTAGAGATGTCTTCCTCTATCTTTTTGAAACTTCAAGTACATGTCAACTTGGGTGTAAGGCCCTCCAATATTAGAGCATGTAATTTCCTTGTAACTAACATGGTCACTACCATTTTATATATATATATATATATATATATATATAATAAAATTATTAAAAAAAAAACATTAATAATAATAGATTAAAAAGTGAAGTAAAGATATAGGTTTGGGGGCACATGTACATCCAAATTGGAATTCACCTTCAATTTCAAAAAGATGAGGAAAACCTCCAAAGTAGTACTAAAATGAGGAACAAAGTTTTATTGATTGATGATAGAATGGTGATTACAAGATAGAAGAGTATCACTATGTATATAAAAGAGAGATAAAATATGTAACTTGTAGCTTAATTTATTTTTATGGGGCAATTAGATTGTTACTCAAGTAATTAATTTTAAACACAATAATTATTTATTTTATGCCTTATTTATTTAACATAGGTGTCCTCGTAAAAAATATATAAACTCATTATCTATTAAAACATTATTATAAAAAAATGAGCTTACATATAAAATATCTCATAAACATAAATTTACTTATATAAATAAAATTATTTTATTTGGGAACACAACATGTCCTCCCCATTGGGAAGCTTTCTCCCCAAAGCTTGAGGACTAAATAGCAGTTTAACCATGTGACTACCTCTTTTTATGTTTCTTCACCGTTTTCTTGAATACAAGCACTTTCACCAACTCAAACTCAAATGGATAGGAGCTTTGGGAATGGGAGCTATAGTGAAGCAAATGAATTTATTCATTGTACTATGTTGAATATGTGAAAAGGATCATAAGCGACAAAGTATGGCTCAACCAAGACATTAGGTGTACTTGTTGAATATGTGAAAAGGATCATAAGCGACTAAGTATGGCTCAACCAAGACATTAGGGATTGTTCAATTAGAAATGCCACCTACATAAATGTAACCAAGACAATAGGGATTTCTCAATTAAAAATGCCACCTACATAAATGTAAAAATCTAGTTGTGGGGCTAAAGAGAACATTTTCAATGGAGAGTATTCAAGTTGAAAAATCTCTCTCACTATCTTCTTATGACTTTCATCAATTGTTTTACTTCTTTTTCCACTAGAGTACAATATATTCACAAAAAAATCATCATAAATATGAAGAGATTCATGGAAGAGTAGCTAAGAGATCTTTTTTTGCTTCTTATAAATCCTCTTCACAAGAAAATAGATTACTTTGCACACTAGGTATTCATCGTGGAGAAGAAGATATCCATGGAAAAGAACATAGGAGATCTTTTTTAGTTTCTTGTAAATCATTTTCACATGGAGATTTATCTTGGGGGAGAGATTAATGAAAAAGAAGCTTTAAAGTAGTTATCTTTACATGATTGAAAGTTGATGTCTACATACCTTTCTTCGCAAAAAAAAACTTCTAGAAGCAACCATGTATCTATTTCCTTTCTATATTCTCCTTTTTCATTGATTTCAATAACAAATCTCACATACATGCTTCATTTTTTCCGACACTCCCATTTAAACCTTATTTACCCTGATATTTTGTTTTTAATTTTTTTCTAAGTGAGGGTTTGATACATCATAACATAGAAGATGACTTGCATTAAATATATCTCGTGTTTAATACAAAACTAAATATAATATGTTATGTGGGATTTGATCTAAAATTCTTCTTTAAACAACAACAAAAATTGATTTTCTTACTCCAATTCAATAGTGTGGTGAATTTATGGTTTCAAAAAATGATTTTCTTACTCCAATTCAATAGTGTGGTGAATTTATGCTTTTGACTAGGCTTTTGGAATTGAAAATGAATAACTACTATCTGAGCTTGTAGCTTAGTCAATATTCTTAGAAGTATATAAGTTAATATATTAAGTTGTAAGTGTAAAAAATATTTTTTAATTGGTGTTGTATTGGCTTCAAAATGAGTAATCTATCCATAGTTATGAATTTAGCAATACATAAACATTTTTCTTCTCTATAAATCAAAATATGCTTTGGTTTGATTTGAAATAATCATAAATTTTTTTTGGAATAAACTCAAATCAAGAATATAATATATTGATATAAAGATATGATTTTGTACTTTCCAATGGGTAAGTCAAAATTGATAAGTTCTTATAAAAAGTTGTTAAAAATACAAATATGTATATGTGATTATAGAAAAAACATGGTGTGGTGAACCAACCCGGTTTAGTTACAGAAATATCCAATGTAAAAAGGACAATTAATTAAAATCCATATAAGACAAATAATAAATAATTGAATAAGATATGATGAATAATTACAATGAGAATGAGGACCATATATATATACCTAGAGATGTGACCTTTCATTCAAAAGGTGTTTCTTATTATATATTAATTATTAATTATTGTTAATATTTATTTATTTATATATTTTATATATATTTATGTTTGTTACATTGTCTTCCTCTTTAGAAATGCTTTGTCCTCAAAGCATATTTATGGAGAGGCTTACATCTTTGTTCTCATTCGCAATGTCTTCACATGATTTTTTGGTTTTTATGTTGTCAGGATTGATGATACGAGACAATATGAGTGACGAAGAGTTGAGAAAAATTGTCGAATTGTGAAAGGGTTAGACCATCTTAATTCAATCTTTTGAAGAATGTTGCACTTCCACAATGAATTGTTATCACGAAACTTAATTGTGTTGGTATCAATATTTTTTGGATGATAAGTTAGTCGTTTCCGAACTAAGTGATATTGATACTCTAATTGTTTAAGATATATGTTGTTATGATTTGGATGTCGATAATGAGTTTTTATAACATAATTTTCCCTTATCATGCTTGTAGCATTTTCTTGGTTTAATTTCGGTACATGATTTTACTCACGCATCGATGTTGCTTGGTTGGTCACTGGATCTTCACTTGGAATTTCCAAATATGTTTTTACTTTAACTGGATTGACACCTTCTTTAGTTGTGGTGTGGATTGGATCTTTATTTATTCCTTTTTCCACAACTTGGATTTTTACTTATGAAGACTTTGATTCTTCTTTGATAAGTTGTTCTACTTTTCTTTCTAGAGATTTATTATCATTTTTAAGCTTCTCGATTTGCATGAGTAGGTTTTGATTGTGATTCTTTGAGCTTGTAGGCTCTTCATTTTTTTATTGTTCAACTTTTTTCGTGTCTTGATTCTCTACTTGCTCTTTTAGTCCTTTGATTTGTTCTGATAATATTTGGTTAAGGATCACTAAGCGTGAACTTTCTTCCTCTTTTTCTGATAATTTCTTCCCAAGATCTTGATTCTCTTGCTGCAACTTTTGAATGCATTGTTTTGTATCCTTTGACTTCTTGATCTAAGTAGTTTTTTATCATGATCTTTTAATCGGGAAGTTTCTTCATTTTTATTTTTTTTACTAAAACGGTTATGGGCCTTTTAAATTAACTTCTGGCTAACTTGCTGCCAGCGGCCTTACATTCAAAATTTCAGCTCCAATGGAGACTGCTTGTCCAGTGATATAGGGTCTGGTCATACTAACCGGTCCCTTTACATCGGTTCTGGATTTCGCGGGGCAGAGACAGGTAATTTCATAATTTCAGTTGCCACATGGAGAAAAGGAGGTTTGGACAGTATGAAACGAGATCAAAATGAAATCAGTCGGCTGGAGCTTGCATCCATTCTGAGTGGCTCTTCTTTTGGTTAGGCAGATACTCTGCACAGCGAGCGAGTTCTGGGATACCCCAGTCGTATCCTTCTTAACCAACAGCGAGATTTGCTGAGAGCACGTAGGGGGAAAGTGCGTCCCAGCATAGTTCCTTCTTCTCCATCTACTATTCAGAGTCTCACCTATTTCTTCAGGATGCTTTCCCTGGGCATTTGTCTCCCTAGGGGACTGTGATTGGATGCTCTTCCCCATGATAGAAGAGTCAGGATGCTCTTCATGTGTCTGTCCTGATGCCCCTGTCCTTATTCTAGTGCGACCCTGCACAAGTCTTCTCTCAACTGCCTCATACCTTCACGCCTGCACTTTGGATTCCTTCCTGGCAAATTTCAGACTTCTGCATTTTCTGACATGAGAACTCCGGACGATTCCTTCTCCCCAGACTCTAAGGGATTGGTTCATGATTTTCAACTCTATTTACGTTGATGACTCCCTTGCCCAGGGAGGTGCCTCGGTTCGCTTCGTGGTCTGCCAACTGATTAAGATTCTTGAGGACGTGGTAGAACTTCACCTCTTTGAAATCTTTCATCTGGACTAGAACCCAGGGAAGTTTCTTCATTTTTATTTGCAATAACTCTGTCGTATTATTTTTGTATTTTTTATACTAACCATCGATTTTCCTGAAGGATCACCTTTGAGATGTCTTTCAAGTCTTTTGATGGATGATTTATTGAATATGACTTCATAGTAATGTATTGAAATGTCATCATCTTCTTCTTATAGGGAAATTCCACAAACCTTTTCTCCATGTTTAAGATGAAGGTACCTAGTTTTTAATATAAAAAAGTCGCATATTTAATATATCAAGGGTCACAGTTTTTCCCTCTCACCATGATACACCATGATTTATATGGACTCTTCAATTAATTTGATGCACGATGGATAGCGTACGGACGACAGAAATTTCTAAAAGTTGTATGGCGGTAGTGGAAGATATGTACGACGAACGGATTGGACATTACGAATGGTATGCTTTCAAGTACGATGAAATGTACGAATGCAAGTTTTACAGTTGATTAGTTAAATTTTGTCCTATGTACATTGAATTTGCCTATTCAATAGACATAATGTAGTAGTTATATACAGGTTGTGAACTATTCATGTAGCAATTTAGATTTGCATCTTTTTTTTTGTAATATTGGATTTTTCTTCAATACTTTAGTTTGTAGAGGAATTTATATGCGGAAATTTTAGACTTCAAATGGCCAAGGACCAATTATGGTCAATGACCAAACAACCAGAGAAACTATGAATTTTTTTCCATGTGGCTAAAAGCCAATAGATACTTTTCCAAAGGAAATGAAAATTGACCAAAAGTTTATGGTCCAAGGGCCAAGATCAAACTGGCTCTGATACTAAATGTGGTGAACCAACCCAATTCACTTACGTAAATATAAATTGTAAAAATGACAATCGATTAAAATTGATATAGGACAAATAATAAATAATTGAATAAGATATGATGAATGATTACAATGAGAATGAGGGTCGTATATATACCCACCTTTCATTAAGAGACGTGACCTTTCATTAGAAAGGTGTCTCTTTATTAATTATGGTTAATATTTGTTTATTTATATATTTTGTATATTTTTGTGTTTGTGACACATGCCAAAATAACAATTTTTTAAAACTTTGATTTCTTGTTCACGTCCAACCTCCAATTTGCATGTTTATTTTTAAAACCCACTCAATTTTTAAGGATTTTTTTATATTTGCAATTGTGTTTAGACAAATCTACTATACAAATTTACAAAATAATGTTGAAAGTAGTAGATCTACTATGTAAACTTGTGTCCAATACCACATGCAAGATCCCAATAAGGAGAATGGACACTATCACTACACCAAATGTTGATAATAGTAGAGAAAAAAATAAGTAAAAACAAAGAGTTAGAGGTAGTTGGACATCGAAGTTTGAATGCACCTACAATCTTAAAATATAATAAAATACATCTCCATAATAGTGTTCAAATGGTAATAACATTTCACTAATCAATTGATGATTATAAGATAGGAGGAAGACTTTTATTTATACAAAAGAGAGACTAAGTTTGTAACTTGTGAAAGTTACCTTCATTGAGTAATTAGGTTCTTATTTAACTAATTAATCCTAAACATGCTCATTAATTATTTGAGGCATCATTTAATATAAGTGGCCTTGTATAAAATATCAAATGAACTTACACATAAAATAACTCATGTGTGTGTGTTGTGTTTAGGAACTTGATAGATGAGAACAAATGTTGAGTTATAATTTTTTTCCTTGCCTTACCAAATATTTGACAAGCCTTCAGGATTAAGGTGGACTCCTCTAGAATTTCAATACATGCAATTTTGATGTAGCATCGAAGACCCAAGGCATACCACTCTGAGACTTTTTCATGCATTCTTTTGTCTTACTCATTATATGATCAAGGTATGTGTGTGCCCATTCAATCAATGGAGTGATGGGATATTATTTTCTTGGAAAAGATACTTTCATTCACAATTACCATAAGCCTTTACAATTCATCTAAACATATAGAAAGATCAAGAATGCATGCCACATAAAGTGGATTACTTATTTGCAGTAATTCAATATTGGGATTAATTATCCAAAAGGAAGCACAAATAAAGTTGCAAATTTCCTATTGTGATGACCAATAGTTGGATCAATGGCGTTTGTGCAATTTCAATAATTTATTTTATCACTTCGAGGAAGATAATATGCAGTGTCTGAACTTTGTGTAAATCTATACATTCATACAGAACTCCACGATTACGCTACCAAATGAAGAGTTCTACAACTACCTATTGGAGGAAAAGATTATGTACAAGTTTAGTGGCAATTGTGTTCCATTGGAGATCACGAATTATAATTGTTGCATGAAGCACATACTTATACAATTTGGGGAATTTTGGAGTGGAGAAGACAACCACTAATTTGTAGAGAAGAGTTCATTACACATGAGCAAGCCATAAGGTGTATAGACCACATCTAGAAGATTCATGGTGAAGTTTGAGAAGATTTTCACAAGAGTCGGTAGAAGCACAAGCCTTGGAAATAATTAACATTATGTATGTCATCATTTTCACATTGGATACGAGTATAAGTATACATTTAGAAGGATCACTTTAAGGAGAAATGCAGAAAGATCAAATCATGCATATATTCCCTTATACCATCATCGAGCATATTGGAGATAAAGAATTTTAGTTGGAGCTATTAAACTAGATGGGTGTACATCCAATATTAAACTACATTGCATGAATCTCTATGGGCCATCAATGATAGATTGTGATGAAGAAGAATATGTTGTGTTGATTCTTAAAGTGTCATCAATTTGGTGAGTAACCAAACAAGAAACCCTAAAATTTTATTAGATTGGGATAAAAGGTAGTCACCTTAATAAGACAAGTGGTACACCTTCGAGCATATTCAAGCTAATTTTCCCAACTAACAAGATAATTGTTAAAAATTAACAACTCCTAAATGGCGAGGTTTGATCCCAAGAGGAATCAAAAAACAATTAAGTCCATGACTAATGAGATGGGCTAATGAGAAGTTCACAATAAAATATTTTAGAAGTATGAGAACATATATTTAGTCTTTATATCATAGATTCATTAGTATGGGAGGCATATTGAAATGGACAAATTTGATATGAAACAAAGTGAAAATTTGACATTGTGTCATAGATGCACTAATATTTTAATGGCATAGTTATGGTACTAAGACCTAGTCGCTTTGTTCCAAAGTTTAATGACACTTATAAATCATCGTGATACCTTGGCATGTGCACCCTCATCATAAACATGTGGTCCAACTCAATGTTGGTGTATCGACATTGATGAACAACTCAACATGTAGTGGTCTACAAAAACTCAATTATCATGGTGGCTCACCTTTTTCTATTTGTCTCATCTTCCCAATTCTTATCCATATCCATATATGTAACTTAGGATATGAATAGACAAGAAGTAGATCCATTCATATTATGAGCATGGTATATTATCTACAGACCACCCTAAGATTGTAATAATTTATTTATTTTTCCTTTTGTCTCATCTTCCTAAATTTTGTCCACGTATGTAATTTAGGATATGAATAGAAAAGAAATGAATCCCTTCATATTTTGAGTGGGTAGATTATTTATACACCACCCTAAGATAATAAATAGGTTGGTTGTTTTCTATAGATGGTTGGTAACGGATTAATAATTATGTTGTAAATATTCATGGTGTCCATATCTCATTATACAATTTCATATTATTAATAGAAATTAGAAGCTAAGTTGTTTCCCGATATATTGTGCCAATGTGTGCTTAAACGTTGAATGTTTTAGTTTATTACTTGTCTAGTTTAGTTTTTTACTTGTCTAGTTTAGTTTTATTACCATCATGTAGGTAATATGTTTGTGATTTTAATTTATTTCAATTGTTGTGTTGCTATTGTTGTGTTGTTAGCTAATTTTTCTTCATATTATTAATAGAAATTAGAAGCTAAGTTGTTTCCCAATATATTGTGCCAATGTGTGCTTAAACGTTGAATGTATTAGTTTATTACTTGTCTAGTTTAGTTTTATTATCATCATGTAGCTAATATGTTTGTGATTTTAATTTATTTCAATTGTTGTGTTGCTATTGTTGTGTTGTTAGATAATTTTTCTAGTGTGCATATATCAACAACATGAAAGGAGAATCTTTGCTATGGTGGGACAATCTTTGTGAGCACAAGTAAAATGTTGAAGCCATTAAGAATGTGGGAAAATTTTAAAATTAATGTTAAGGAGAAATTTTAACTTTCCAATTATATAAATAAACAATAGGTTTAATGACAATAATTCTAAAAGAAATTAATTTAGACAGTCAATGACTGTGTCTAGAAATTCAACCATTTCACATTTCAACTTGGAGTTATTGATGAAGAGCCTAAGTTGGTGATGAAGTTGATTGAAGCCTTTTCACTATATTTTAGAAGGATCTTGAAATGTTTGAAATCCATATTTTGTAAGATGTCTTCCACAAAGCCATGTTTTCCAAAGCAAAGAGGATTTGGAGAAAGTCACAAAATTAGGATAGTGTATGTTATGGGAAGAAGTCTACAAAAGTCACTTCAAAAGAGGGTTCAAAGAAAACCTTTAGTGGTGTTTGACAATAGAAGGTGACTCCAAGGATTCTAAGGGAGAACATCACACTCTAAATGGTAAGAAAATAAATGTTTCATTTCATAATTATTACAGGTGTGAAAGTCATCCTAATGAAGAGCATTGGAGGCTACACCCGAAAAAACTATTGAAGCATGTGCAAGAGGGGAAAGGACAGAAAGAGATTATCATTCTTGATTTATCAAATGGAGGTATATCATTGATGTCCACACTTCATTCTAGTGCTCAAAGCAAGAGTGGTCATTTTCAATCAAGAGCCAATCAAGAAAGAATTTTCCACTACAATTTTTTACATTCGTATCTATAGAGATTTAATCTTTGAAGCAATAGTGAAAAAGCTTGACATGCTAATAATGTCAAATCTTATACCCTACGTGTTGAATTATCGTAGAATGATAAGTACATGCACATATAATAGAAGTGCAAGCTAAAGTTTGATGTCTCTACATAATACATTGATGAGGAAGAGTTTGATGTGTTTCCTTTAGGTGGCATGTTTTTTGCAATCCTCATCTCTATGTTAGAGATGTTGTGTACAAAATGTGTAAAAAATTGTATTATCCCATCAAGGATGGGAAAGCCTAAGTAATGTCTTTACAAAAGGATCTAGCATTGTTAGCATTAGTTTTCAATGTTGAACCTCAACAAGTTATAAAGATATTATGGAAGTTTGAGATACTTGTTATTCAACTAGTGGAAGAGGATAAGATTGAATTTTTCACAGTTTCTAGTCAAYRAAAAAATAAAACMTTGAGGATATACTATATGCATGCATGGTCATAATCAAATTCTTTGAAATAAGAGTAGAAGTCATAAAAAGGATAGCAATCACTATTGAAGAGYTCATTCAATGTTTTTCCAAAATTTTCAATGCTCCAAAAGGTATGCCTCCAAAGCATGCTATTGAACATAGTGTTGAATTATAACAAGGGGTGATTATGTCAAATGAGGTGTTATGAAGTAGCTTACTCCTAGATAATGAGGAGATAAATAAGAAAATCCAAAAATTGTTGGATCGGGGACACATTTGTCCTAATTCTTTCCATTTAGATCAACCATGGCATCGATTCTAAATAAAATTATACACGGAGATGGTGTGAGGAAAAATTGTAGTAGTAATAAGGTCAAAATAAAGAAATAATTTACATTGTCATGCATTAGTGATTCATTAGATCACTTGTAGGGAAATAAGTACTTCAATGAGATCGCTTTGAAGTTTTTGTACCACCAAATCTACATAATTTAGGAAGTCACCCAAAAGACATCATTTAGACTCGCCAAGGCTTGTTTGAATGGTTGGTAATGTCATTTGGACTTACTAATGCATCTACAACTCTTCTCTGTATGATCACTGAAGTCTTGAGAGAGTACCTAGATGCTAGTAGGATTCCTACACTTTACCCACCTAGGACACACCTGCACTTACAAGAGGGTATAATTCTTCCACTTACCTATTGCCTTCCATAACCCCTTACATGCAACAAAATAATCGACCTGTGCTACCTTACTTCAAATACTAAATACCCAATCTTACCTAGTCTCATTCAAGCTCAATAGATCATGAGCAATCTGCCACATAGTGCCATCATTATGCTTGAGGCTAATATCTCACCTAATGACTTCAAATCCTTCAGCGAGCCATCTCTAAGTGAGATGGAAAATAATACCATTGTATCTCCATTTAGCACCAACTGAAATAGGATTAGTAGGAAGCCTTACAACTTCAATATTCACTCATTTTCATTGAGTAGTAGATTTTTCAACTTTAGACCCAACAGTAAGCAGTCATTATTTCTACCACATACACCCAAATCCAATGTCTAGTGCTCCACTTAAAAGATGTGAACTTACAAAAGAACTTGTTTTTGGCTTCACATCTTGTATCTCCTTTATCTCTATCCAAGGTGTATTTGGTAAGATGTAATGAGACATTGCACCATGAGAGCCAAATGCTCCTTAATCAAATTACCACTTCCAATTCCAAAATAGGAGGGGACAGGGGAAAAAAGTTGAGTGGTATCCAATAGTTGTAGGGAAGTTGTGGGGGTCATCCCTAATATTAGATTCTAATATGTAAATTTTCATGAATATTCCATTGGAATGGTTCATCACAACAAATCTTACAATATTTCGAAATCTTTTATTATGTTGTGTTTTACTTAAATTCTAGATTTAACGTTGCTAGCTTAATGCATGAAATACTAAATAAACTAAAACTAAAAAGAAAGAAGTGAAGAAAATAACACACTATCCACACAAAGAACACAAGATGTACCTTAGGAAAACTTAATGGTGGGGGGGAATCCATCTAGAAGGTGAGGCTTGTTTTCTTGCTCTTTTCTTCTTAATTATGAAATGCAAGGACAAAGAAAGTGCACTCACTATGGAGTTGTCATGGACACTATGGCTTGAATGGATGTTACAATATCTTTTACTGCCTCTATTATGCTTCAATATCCCACTCCTAGATGATATGTTCAAGTATGAAACAATACTCAATACAATAAGAATGAAACCCATTCCTTTCATAGTGACCCAGTATTTAACATATGTTGAAAGTCATCTAGGGTTGGGGTTTTTGCATGCCTCAACCCTCAATTAGAGTTAGGGTTGTGGATGTTATAGAATCTTCTTGAACTTCCACACGTGGCTAGCTCCACATGTGTGATTAATGTGAGTTGACATGGCATACATTCAATATCATGGTGGTCAATAGTAGGTTAACTTGTGGGAGGCATAATTTCCTCATACAAACTCTGATTGAGGTGATTTTTGCATTGTTGGAAAGATTTAATTGTGTAGAACAACATTGAGAGGCCAAGAGCCAAGTTCACAATTTTTTTACCCCAAAAATTGTTTTTTAAGGCCTCAAACTCTTTTAGAAGGTTTTGAACCCCAAATCACCAAAGTGGTACCTACCCTAAAATTGGCCCTACAAGCCAATAGCTCCAATTTTTCCACCCAAAAAATATCAAAATAGATGATGAATTATGTAGCGATGCATTCTAAATGAAATTATCCTAAAACTAATCTTGAAAAAAATCTATGATAAGTTGTTCATGAAAATGCTTTATGTAAATGTTATTTTCAAAGTCATTAATATTAAAATAATATTTACATTTATTTTTACATTTATTTAGAAATATTTGTCATAAAAACTTTCTTCTAATTTTTAAAATAAATTGAGTATTTAAATATTTTAAACTATTTTTAAGCTACATTCACTTTATGGCATGTATATTATTCAACCACTATTGTATTTAATTATCAATTATTGGTACAAGGTTTTAAATGAGCTATTTTTTTTTAGTACACCTTGTAACTTCATATTTGACATGATGGTGTTTTGAACATGTTACACCCTAGGAGGAAGTATGAAGGTAAGGAACACTCTAATGTATGTGTGGGAGAAATTTAGAAGTTTGAAGTGGCACCATGTAAAGCTACATACCTATAAATTTAGGTTGTGCAAGTAATAACCTCTCTACCCCAACCCAATTCCAAACTAGTGAAGGCAAAGTAGTCTATTTTCAACGTATTTTTACCATCTTGGTCAACTAGTTTAACTTTGTCATTAATGATCTAATTCAAAAATCACGTAAGTTGAATGTGTCATGTTCTCGATTTCCACCCTTTAAAGTTCAACAACAATACCTAGCAACCAAATGACCAACCAAATGAGGTCCCTAGAGCAACTTATAACCACAAGTTATAAACACACTCTAGGTAGACTTTGCATCCCCCAAGTGCTTTCAAAGAAATTTTGATAGTTGGTTGCAACACTAGAAGGCCTAGAACACCAATGTGAGATAGAAACCTGACCATCAAGAGTGTTCTTAGAAATTTGTCAACCTACCCACCTTGGTGAAACAATGGCATGAAATATTCCACTAGGAGTATTCCATACACCATGGACACCATGGAGTACTCCTAACAATTTGTGGGCCCAAAAACTCATCCTATATTACTAACTATGGGGCAAACTCTAAACATTCCAACTGCTCATGTAATATTAGAGGAAATTTGAGGTCTCAAATAAGACTCATAAGCAAAAAAAGTTGTCGTTGAGTGGGAAATTCAATTTCCTATAGAATTTCAAGAAACGGGGACAACAATGATGCTATGATGGTTATCAAAGATATCAGTAACGAGGAAACAACAAATTTGGTTGATGTGTGTCTAAAATCTACTTACTTTGGGTTTAAAGGAAATATTTATGAACAAGTTGAAGGGATCACAATGGGTCCCCTCTCTTCCCAATTGTTACCAGCATATGTATGGATTACTTTAAAAGAAAAGCTCTTAAATCCTTCCTGTTATAGCTTAAGTGGTGGAAAAGATTCATAGACAAAACTAATGTACACTACCACATGGAAGGAACAAATTAGATAGGTTTTTAGACCACTTTTAGTAAATCTAACCACATCAAATTCACAATGGAGGTTGAGGAAAACAATTGTATTCCTTTTTTGGATATTCTCATCATGAGAAACAATGATGGTTCCTTAACTCACTGTGTGTATAGATAAAAGTTTCACACTAACAAGATATCTTCATGAGGATTCTCACCACTACCCAACACAAAAAAATTGGTGCAAATAACACTCTAGTTACCCATGCCATCAAAGTCTCTAATAATGATCATTTAGAAAAGGAAATAGACCATTTTTCTACAATTTAAAAAGAAATGGTTACAATGATAGACATATAAACATTGTCATTTGAAAATCTCAGCGGGGGCCTCGCTTAAGACAAAATGATGATAGGATAGATATGACTACCTTACCGCACATTAAGGGAACAATAGAAAAACTGTGAGGATTGTAAAGAAAATGAACATTTAAGTCACTTTTTCCCCTCCCAATACCATTAGAAACTTGATTTAGCAAAAGACCCAAGAGATCCTAAACAACAAAAATTTTATGCTATATTCTTCTCATGTAGTGAAATATATATTGGAAAAACTGGGTGTTGAATTCAAGCTAGATTAAAAGAAAAATGTGTGAATAATTTACACAATCATACAAAAACATATGACTTTGTTGAGAAACCTTCCAAACATAGGCACAACGTCTGTATTGAAAATGCCAAAAGTATTGCAAAGCAAGATCACTATATAAAAATAAAAATCGGAGAAGCATTAGAAATTGGGAAAAATGAAAACATTCTAAATAAAAATGGAAATTTTGAACTAAGACATGAAAGTTGGGGACCATTTATCCACCTCATAAATGACTTCCAAACATAGGCACAACGTCTGTATTGAAAATGCCAAAAGTATTGCAAAGCAAGATCACTATATAAAAATAAAAATCGGAGAAGCATTAGAAATTGGAAAAAATGAAAACATTCTAAATAAAAATGGAAATTTTGAACTAAGACATGAAAGTTGGGGACCATTTATCCACCTCATAAATGACAAATTAAACCATGAGTCAGCATAATATTCTCATCCTTAACCCATATCCTTTGTTAAATGATTGGTTGGTTTATATATATTGTTTAATTAAAATTTGCACATCTCACATCTCTTTTGAACATGGGAGTAGGAACAAAGAGGTGGACCAATTATCCAAAGCTAAACTGGCATTGGAAAAAGGAATCTGGAATCACATAAACTCTCCAAAATCACTCCTCGGAATATTTTCATGAATCCTAGTTTTAAAATGATGTAACATTGTTTACTGCTATTTTACTCTATGTATACCAAAATCTGAACAGGTTTTGAAGAACATTGATGAAGATGAACTGAATTCAAATATGAGTATACCAAAATCTGAACAGGTTTTGAAGAACATTGATGAAGATGAACTGAATTCAAATATGATTTTTCTGTTTTGTAAATGATTGATTAAAAAAAATAAAACATCTTTCTCTTTTGAATTTACTTTCTTTTTGTATGTAGATGAAGAATAATTGATTAATCTTAAATAAATTGATTAAACATACTACTAAATATACTCATTATCATCTATTTCTATAATTTTATTATATATAATAATAAAATTATATTTAAAAAAATTCCAAAAACTAACTAACAAAAACAAAAATAATAATGGTATAAATACATATACATCATAAATGAAATCCTCAAAGTTGTTATGTTCATTTCCCGATCCCTTAAGATCCTTCATGAACCTCTCAAAGATCTAGCACTTAAATTGTTGACGAATTCAACATAATCTTCTATATTATACTTGCAAAGTGACTAGAGTATCCATAAAATTGGTGGGCAAATCCTTCTCTATGAATTTTTAATGCCTTCAAAGAATGGTGGCAATGAAGTTCCCCTTATGTGATCCACCTATTCAGAAAATATGATGTAATATTTTATAAAATAAAATATAATTTAAAATTAATATTTGACATAATTAATGTTATAATATTTTGAAAAGTATTTTAAATATTATAATTTAATAATGAATAAATTGGATTTTTATTTATATTTATATTTTATGTTTCAATGTTGTTGTATAGTGTATATTTTATAATATTTTGAAAAGTATTTTAAATATTATAATTTAATAATGAATAAATTGGATTTTTATTTATATTTATATTTTATGTTTCAATGTTGTTGTATAGTGTATATTTTATGTTTTAGAAATTAATAATAAAAATGTTATAGAGAAAAGAACAGAAAAATAACAACATTAAATTATGTGGATCTATTTGTTAGTTTAAAAGTGTGGATAGATCAATTTTTACATTAACAAAGTTTTTCATTAAAATAAATTAATGCATATATCATTACGAAATTGATATATACCCCTTGAAATAAGTTGATGATTTTATAGATTTATTTGTCCAACAATAAATAGCCTTTTTAATGATGATTCATAGTGTAAAGTGTCTTAAATATAGAAACAATATATTTCATCAAGTATACTTCATTTTTATAGGGGTGGAAGGTGTGGGAGTGATCACCATTAATCATAAAGGACATCAAGAGCTCATATATGCGTGGGGATCAAACTTGCCATTAATAATGAACCAAGGCATGTGCCACATACCAAGAGATCAAACTTCTCAAGGAAAGATCACAAGGAAATATTGATTATCAAATACTCAACCATCATCATTCAATATTACACCAAAAAGAGCACCCTCCTCTTGGGGCATAGGTCACATTTTCCAAGGAAAAGTCTTACAACTAAAGGATTTTCTTGATGTCTCCTCCTTTCAAGTCAAAATGATTTTAACTCTAAGGCAGACGAAATGGAAAATAGAGTTTTAAACCCCTATTCTTTGGTGTGGGTAAATTTAGAGCATTGAGAAAGAAGAATTGCATCATTGATTCCATGATTACTTATTAATTTTGGTTGGAAGAGGAGGGAACCAAGTATTATTACCCCCTCATTCATTTCACTTATTATCAATGGTCGTCCTTTTCGATGGCAATGCTTACTCTTTGTAATCTAACTTCAATTAAGGGATTAGGATTGTAATCTAGTCTGACTCAATGAATTAGGGTTTTTGATGCTGCAAAATACATAAAATATTGTATTGTGAATGGTGAAGTTAATACAATGAGACAAAGAGAGGTGCAGCTCTCAGTTAGGCTAGTTTTCTCAGTTAAGGTTTTTGAGGGTAAATCTAGTGTATATCGTGTGAATGTGTCATTGTTATTCTTATGTTTTAGATCCTATTAGTATTGTTTTTCTTGCACATGTTTATCAATCTCTTCATTTGGTATCAGAGCAAGGTTATTGGCTTCAAGGGGACACCTTTGTTGCTAGGTTTTATCTCATTCTATGAAGAGCAAGAATATATTAGGCCTACGATAAACCTATTCTTGAGTGGGAATTTTGCACAATGAATTTTTTGAAATTAAAAATTGCAAGCAATTCAAGAATAGAAATAGAGAAGTTTAGCAATCAACTTTGAGTTATGAAAGCTAAGGATGGAAGATCTTCTTGCAGATAGAGAACAATGATTTGTGGTGGATCCAAGTACGAAACCTATTGATATGTCGAAATAATATTGGGAAAAGATGGAAAGAAAGATGAGAACTACATTTCAACTCTACTTCTCAAATTTAGTGTTGTTGAGCGTCTCTAGAGAAAACAACACAAAGAAAATGAGGAGAAAATCCATGGAAGTTGTGGCCAAGGATGTTTTATTTGTAAGAGGTCATCCCCAAGAGAGGAAAAAATAAGTCTTTGGGGGGGCAGATCTAAATCTAGAGGTAGATCTAAATCTCCAAGACAATCTATAAGGAAATGTTGGAAATGCAGTAAAGTTGGACATTATAAGAAAGATGTAGAGCTAGAATGTTGATAAAAATAAGAGATTTGATGATAACCCTTCCACAAAAATGAAAAACTTCTTAGAAGAAGGAGCCGATGTTTACTCGGCATCTACAAGTACACATTCAAAACATGATGTATAGTTGATCAACTTAAGTGTCTCATTTCATATGATTCCTCATAGGGAGTGGTTTTGTGAATATGAAAAGCACAATGGAAGTGATATTTTCCTATGAAACAACTCGACAGCCAAAATCATAGGACATGGAAGGGTCAAGTTACTGCTCAAATATGGAAGTATTAGAACTCTTCCTAGGGTTTTTCACATTATATCTCTAGCTAGAAACCTGGTATCTTTGTGAGTAAGATGAGTGATGCAAGAGTGCATACTATATTTGAAAATGAAACATGCAAGATGATTCGAGGAGCAATGGTGTTGATGAGGGGAGTCCAAATCAGAATCCCATATAAGTTTTTGGTGAGCATTGTTAATGACAAGTGTAACACTTATATTGTCTCTTAGGATAGCAACGAAAAAAATAGGACCCTTATTATCCCAAGAGAAAATACAATGTTATGGCATCAAACATTGAGACATATTGGAGAGAAGGGTGTTTGAGCATTACATGGAAAATATATGGTTGAAGGTATGTCTAATTGATCATTAGATTCTGATTTTTGTGAACATTGTATATATGGTTAACATAATTGGGAATATTTTCATCTAGTGCTAGAAGAAAAAACAAATGAATCTTGAAGTTGATACACAATGATGTGTTTAAACATCTGTATGTCCCATCACTAGGTAAATCTATATACTATGTTTCATTCATAAATAATTTCTTGAGGAACACATGGATCAATTTCCTTCAAAATAAATCTAAGGTTTTTGGTAAATGTATAGAGTTTAAGACTCTTGGAGAGAACCAGATAGAGAAGAAAATGAAGGTATTGAAGACAAATAATGGTGAAAAGTTATGCAAAATGAGTGCAGAATAGCAAGGAAAAAAACTACTCCATACACACCTTAACATAATGGAGTTACAAAAAGAATGAATAGGACACTAATGTAAAATTCCAAAAGTATGCTCAATGGTGTAGGGTTATCACAGGAATTCTAGATACGAGCAGTGGATACACCATGTTACTCGGTAAATCGATCACCTACATCAACATTAGTTGGTCAAACTCTGCATGAGGCATGTGTTGAGAAAAAAATATGGAAAACCTTACTCAATCATTTTTAGATCTTGTCGAGCTAAGACAAGATAGTTGGGAATGTCACCTAGGGTTTATAGCCTCAAAAACAATCACTTAATCCATAAGTATTAAGTACAAAGGATCAAGGTTGGTTTTTATGTGTTGTATATAACAGTGCAAAAGAAATAAACTTAAACAAAGTTACATAAATGGGTACATGGATATAAAAGCAAAAGAGTGAACCAGATCATTAAAACACATGTGTGATATTGAAAGAGTAATCTGATTTTTCATTTATTTCATTCTGAGATACAAAACTGAGCTCTCTTTATAAACCCCTACAAGGGTAGGACCAAAGTCAAATTTAGAAACCTTCGAAGGGCACCATACAAAAAGACTCTAACAGCAAGAATAAAATTGAAGCTAAAATATCTGGATCAGCTTGCCACAAAATATTGTCACTTGACTCTGCAAGATATTCTTTATCAGTCATGAAATTCAATTCATACACAAACAAGAATACACAAACTACCAAAGATAAATCATACACCTTTAAAACAAGTTGTTGAAATATGTGATTCAGTTTTTTGAATCTTGCTTCCTTCAATAAGATCATGTTGTCATCAAGAGGGTTAAGCCTTCTAGTAAACTCAAAATGAATGAAAGTTTGAAAATATCTCACTAGTATAGAGCAAACCTTATGGTTGTA
>JASDQU010790126.1:420026-437166 GCA_032191745.1 Picea mariana | reverse complement strand
GAGGTTTTCCCTCTTTCCTCATTTATTTCAATGTGTCTTTTGTATTTGGGTACCTAACATGGCCTTGTTGTGGGGACCCATTATTTATTTTCACCATAGTGATGTTCAGGGAGGGTGTTGGAGATACTTCACACACACGTAGGATTTATTTTCCCTATGTTTATTAGTCATTATTCAGTCTCCTATAGTTTAGGGAGAATATTCCTCTAGTAGAATATTCTCTTCAGTTCACACTTCAATTTGATCAGTTGAGTGGAGTCTAGATGCCACATTGGGATTATCACCATGCAACATTGGGATCATCACCAGCTAATGCACATGTTCCTTGGGATCATCAAAAGACTAGTGCATTACTTATGATTCCTTGATCTCCTCCTCACTTCACTCTGTTTCAGTTAGTTAACTGAAGACTGAGATACCAATTAACTCAGACTAGGTGGCAGTTCACTCCTGTAACTGCCTGAGAGACTAGACTAGGTGGCAGTTTACTCCCATAAATGCTGGTGTGTGTCTAGATCACTCTAGACCACCATTATGGCGCATTGGCTTCTCCTCCAGTGTGCATTAGTAATACATAGTATATCATGTGTAAATTATCATTCATTCATTTGGTTAATGAGAATTATTCCATTCTTTCTCTTCTGCTTCTCTTTTCTCATATTTTCTCTACAAATTGTGTATGTCATTTTCTAGTTATATCTCTTCTGTGCAGGTTCAACACATTTAAAATTCTATCTATCCAGTAGACCCTTTCTGTGTTGTTCAAAAGTACCTGGAAACTATGAATTATAAGGCACCAACCATTGTAATTTTCCTTTTATCCCCAACACATCATTATTATCCTCTCTCTCAATAGAATTCCAAGTGGTGGTCGAGTATATGAATGACCCCCCTAGAGAGTGCTTATATAAAATAACTATATAACTCTGGACAACTTGTATTACAGTGTTAACATGTAGGTAGGTTGAGTGCTTAAAAGGGTACAAATGCCCAAATTATCATACCAATATATTTTTTCAAAATAAATTAAAAAAATATTTTACAAATTATTATACCCAATCAAAATGCATACACCATAGCTTAAATTCAAGGTTTTGAACTTATTTCTAAAATCAAAATCCTAGTACAACATAGATCTTCCCACACAAACATAATTTTTTTTTTATGAAGATAAGATTGGGCTACAATGCTCTTCCTCCATGTCTTTGACCCTATGTCTTTGTTGTGTGACTTTACCAAAAGATGAGGAGATAGATATAAACTTGACATATACCCAGTTATGCAACAAATGAATTCAAAAAAAATGTATCACCATCAATGAAATCCCACTGCAACCATGTTATCAATTTGATGCCGTCAAGGAATATATATCTGAGAGATTTTCACCTTACCACATACTATGGGCAAGTTACAATTGACGCCTCTGTCTTCATTTTTAATTAGTTTAAGTTCCAAACTGCCATTTAAAGAAGAAAAACAATTGATTCACTAAAATGGGTACACAGAAAAGAACGAAGTTACATTTTCAAAAATAAATAATAAAAAAATAAATTCCAGTTATCAAAAAAATTCATATTAAAATTAGGTACTCCTTTCCCGTATGATGAGAATGTGGTATTTTGTTTTAGTCCAACAATGCTTTTGATTGAAGAAACAATAAAGAGTTATCAACACATGGCCTAACGATTCTTTTGGTGGTGTCTAGTATACAAACTTGTGTACACAAAATTACCAGTTAATTCGGCTTTCGACATGTCTGTTAGCGATGTTTACATTTATAATTTCTCATTATTATTCTCCAAATTGAAAATTTTGAATAGCTATGGGATTTGTTTATATATATTTGGAGTGTGAGCCATGTTTTGGATTTGCAACAAGTTTCTTATACAATTACAATTAAGAGAAAATAAGGAGTTGTTTGCTTCCATTTCTGGAATGAAGATTGTTTTTTTTAAATAGTTTTGGAGATGTAAATTCTCTTATAATGTAAATACAATTAGTAAAAAAGTTGTAGTTTCTACTTTTCATGTGAAATATTATTGACATCCTTATTCTAGTATGCATATGATGATTCCTCCTATTTCAATAAGCATTATTTTTACGAGAAGCTCACGACTAGATCAAATTCATCTCTTACATACGTGGTTAGCTGTTGATCTGAAATATTCTTTGTAAGAAGCATTGCTTTTTTACTATGACTTCACTGGAAAAATGGTAGCTGCTTTACAATAATTAGGGTATTGAATTCAATCACACACTAGTACATATTGTAAAAATTTAGACGTTCTATTTGCATCGTTATGGACAAAATTGGCCATACTATCGAAAAATAGAGGTTTTTTTTTTTTTTTTCCATATTGCCCGATAACGTCACTATTGCCACGTTGACATCTCTCTTGCCACGTTGTCATATCTCTTGCCACGTTATCATCTCTCTTGCCACATTTTCCACATAGTCATCTCTCTTGCCACGTTTGTGACATATTCGTCTCTCTTGCCACGTTTGTGAAGATAATTGTCGCGGTTGCAACATTGTGGAAACTAGGTTTTCTCCCTCCAACGGTCACCTAGTATTTTGACCAAGTCAACTTTGATTTGGTTAATGATCGTCAGAATTGTGACGTTATAAAATCTATAAATGTATTGATTTTTACGGATGTTGTGACAAGTTTGCTATAATAACGACACTTCAAAAAGGGTTTGCGGGTCTTCTTGGCTAGAGTACAACTATTAAAAGACATTGTACTGGGGATCTTCTCGTTTCGTTTAATTTTTTGATCGATCGAATTTTAAAGGAAAAAACTATTAAAAGACATTGTACTAGGGCTAAAGTAAGTGATGGGAAAAAATGACCTGTGAATGGGGCCAACGTTGAAATTTTTTCAAAATGTTTCTGTATAAAATCATGCATCATTGAGTCTTGAAACCCTCCCATACTGTCAAGGCATGTGTCTAGTCTAACCATGTCAAATTTTGATGCATACAGGCACATATTGAAGAAATTTCAACGTTGTCCCCATTCACTGCTCACTATGCGGGGTTGGTGCATGACATCTTTGGTGGTTGAATTGGAGGTTCCATGACATTTCAAGAGAGTTCCAACAAAGATTCTACAGATGGAAACAATGACATTTGACAATGAGACGCCCATTATGAACGTTGTTGCAAACATGGACAATCTCAAAGATTATGTGGTCGAGACATAATACATCCTTGAGTTTTGAATCCCTCCATACTGTCAAGGCATGTGTCTAGTCTAACCATGTCAAATTTTGATGCATACAGGCACATATTGAAGACATTTCAACGTTGGCCCCATTCATTGGTTCTCACTATGAGAGGTCAGTGCATGACATTTGTGGTGGTTGAATTGGAAGTTCCATGACATTTCAAGAGAGTTACAACAAAGCTTCTATGGATAGAAACACCGACATTTGAAAAATATGAGATGCCCCATTATGAACGTTGTTGCAAACATGAATGATCTCAAAGATTATGTGGTCGGGACATCAAACATCCTTGAGTCTTGAAACCCTCCCATATCATCAAGGCATGTGTCTAGTCTAACCATGCCAAATTTCGATGCATACAGGAACATATTGAAGAAATTTCAAAGTTGGCCCCATTCATTGCTCACTATGCGGGGTCAGTGCATGAAATATTTGGTGGTTGAATTGGAAGTTCCATGACATTTCAAGAGAGTTCCAACAAATATTCTATGGATGGAAACAACGAAATTTGACAAATATGAGATGCCTCATAATGAATGTTGTTGCAAACATGGATGATCTCAAAGATTATGTGGCCTGGACATCAGAAATATTCCTTGAGTCTTGAAACCCTCCCATACCGTCAAGGAACATGTCTAGTCTTACAATGTCGAATTTCGACACATACATGCACAGTTTGAAGAAATTTCAATGTTGGCCCCATTCACTACTCACTATTGGGGGTCGGTGGAAGAAATTTCACTATGCTTATTCACCTTCAAGGCAGGCCCCATTCACTATGATCACTATGAGACATCCATTATATTGAACATTGATGCAAACATGGATGATCTCAAATATTATGCGGGGACATCAAACATCCTTAAGTATCGAAACCCTCCCATACCTTCCAGGCAACTATCTAGTTTAACCATGTCAAATTTCGATGCACATACAGGCACACATTGCAAAAATTTCAACATTGGCCCCATTCTCTCCTCATTGTGTGGGGTCGGTGGAAGAAATTTGTGATGGGTGTATTTGAAGTTGCATGACAAATTTCAAGATAGTTCCGACAACAATTCTATAGAAGGGAATGACGAATGATGACAATGAGAGGTGCAACATGATGAACGTTGATGAAAATGTGGATGTTCTCAAAGATTATGTGGGGACATCATACATCCTTGAGTATTTGAACCCTCCCATACCGTAAAGCCATGTTTCTAGTCTAACCATGTCTAATTTCGATGCATACATGCACAATTTGAAGAAATTTCAACGTTGTCCCCATTCACTACTCACTATGCGGGGTCGGTGCAAGATGACATTTGTGGTGGGTGAATAACAACATTAATAAAAATGATGAGCTGATGACATCATCCTCTAAAGAATATGTGAGTGAATATGATGATCTGATGACATCGTTCTCACCAACATATGTCCACTTAGTCACAATGACACATATTTGATATCCCCCAACATTAAAGAAATCCCCACATTAGCAGGGAGTTTAAACATTATCAATAAGTGTGAGTCATTCATGCATTCTCCTACCTCATGGAAATTCTCTTGTGATCATTCTCACCATTATTCACATAACCCCCACACTATATTCCCCTTAGTTACCCAATAATTCAAATTTAGAAATGACCAAAACTAATGCAACAATGACATAATAACAAACCTTGGAAGAGAGATAGATGGTTGTAGATAAGCATAGAGGCAAGCAAAATTATAAAACCTTTAACCCCATGCCCATGAAATAGTTTCTTATTTCTCATTTAAGAGCTAAGGCAATACTCCACTAGGTTTTCCATAAATAAATCAATGGATTGGACTATTTTTGCCTACATGAGGGCATTGAAAAGGAAGGAGATGCTTGAGGGATTGTTGCATAGAGAAAGGACACATTTTCCCTTGTGTTGTGTATGGCATGGAAGAGATATTTTCCCCTATACTCAAATATCACTCACAGACCCACTCTATATATTGTCTCATCTCATCTTCGTTTATCTTTTATTTTTTGATCGGTCGAATTTTAAAGGAAACAACTATTAAAAGACATTGTACTAGGGCTAGAGTACATGATGGACAACGGTGACCTATGAATGGGGCCAACGTTAATTTTTTTTCAAAATGCTTCTGTATGAAATCATACATCCTTGAGTCTTGAAACCCTCCCATATCGTCAAGGCATGTGTCTAGTCTAACCATGTCAAATTTCAATGCATACAAGCACATATTGAAGAAATTTCAATGTTCGCCCCATTCACTGCTCACTATGCGGGGTCGATACATGACATTTTTGGTGGTTGAATTGGAAGTTCCATGACATTTCAAGAGTGTTCCAACAAAGATTCGACAGATGGAAACAACGTCCTTTGAAAATGAGACACCCATTATGAACGTTGTTGCAAACATGGACGATCTCAAAGATTATGTGGTCGAGACATCATACATCCTTGAGTCTTGAAACCCTCCCATACTATCAAGGCATGTGTCTAGTCTAACCATGTCAAATTTCGATGCATACAGACACATATTGAATAAATTTCAATGTTGGCCCCATTCACTAGTGCTCACTATGCGGGGTCGGTGCATGACATTTGTGGTGGTTGAATTGGAAGTTCCATGACATTTCAAGAGAGTTCCAACAAAGATTATATGAATGGAAACAATGACATTTGACAAATATGAGACACTCCATTATGAACGTTATTGCAAACATGGATGATCTCAAATATTATGTGGCTAGGACATCAAACATCCTTGAGTCTTGAAACCCTCCCATACCGTCAAGGCATGTGTCTAGTCTAACCATGTCAAATTTCGATGCATACATACACATATTGAAGAAATTTCAACGTTGGCCCCATTCACAACTCACTATGCAGGGTTGGTGCATGATATTTTTGGTGGTTGAATTGGAAGTTCCATGACATTTCAAGAGAGTTCCAATAAAGATTCTATGGATGGAAACAAGAACATTTGAAAAATATGAGACGCCCCATTATGAACGTTGTTGCAAACATGGACAATCTCAAAGATTATGTGGCCCGGACATCAGACATATTCCTTGAGTCTTGAAGCCCTCCCATACCGTCAAGGCATGTGTCTAGTCTAACCTATCGAATTTTGATGCATACATGCACAATTTGAATAAATTTCAACGTTGGCCCCATTCACTGCTTACTATGCAGGGTCGGTGGAAGAAATTTCACTATGCTCATTCACCTTCAAGGCAGGTGCCATTCACTATGCTCACTATGAGAGATCCATTATATTGAACGTTGATGCAAACATGGATGATCTCAAGTATTATGTGGGGACATCAAACATCCTTAAGTATCAAAACCCTCCCATACATTCAAGGCAACTATCTAGTTTAACCATGTCAAATTTCGATGCATACAAGCACAGATTGAAAACATTTCAACATTGGCCCCATTCACTGCTCACTGTGTAGGGTCGGTGGAATAAATTTGTGATGGGTGTATTTGAAGTTCCAAGACAAATTTCAAGATAGTTCCGACAACGATTCTATAGAAGGGAATGACGAATGATGACAATGAGAGGTGCAACATGATGAATGCTGATGTAAATGTGGATGATATCAAAGATTATGTGGGGACATTATACATCCTTGAGTATTGAAACCCTCCCATATCGTCAAGCCATGTGTCTAGTCTAACCATGTCGAATTTCAACGCATACATGCATAGTTTGAAGAAATTTCAAAGTTTTCCCCATTCACTGCTCCCAATGCGGGGTCGGTGCAAGATGAAATTTGTGGTGGGTGAATGACAACAGTAATAAAAATGATGAGATGATGACATCATTCTCACCAACATATGTCCACTTAGTCGCAATGACACATCTTTGATATCCTGCAACATTAAAGAAATCCCCACATCAACAGGGAGTTTAAACATTTTCCACAAGTGTGATTCATTCATGCATTCTACGACCTCATGGAAATTCTCTTGTGATCATTCTCACCATTATTCACATAACCCCCACACTATATTCCCTTTAGTTACTCAATAATCTAAATTTAGAAATGACCACAACTAATGCAACAATGAGGGAATAACAAACCTTGGAAGAGAGATAGATGGTTGTAGATAAGCATAGAGGGAAGGAAAATTAGAAAACATTTTACCCCATGCCCATGAAATGGTTGCTTATTAATTATTTAAGAGTTAAGACAATGCTCCACTAGGTTTCCCATAAAGCAATCAATGGATTGGACTATTTCTGCCTACATGAGGGCATTGAAAATGAAGGAGATGCTTGAGGGATTGTTGAGTAGAGAAAGGAAACATTTTCCTTTGTGTTGTGTATGGAATGGAAGAGATATTTTCCCTTATACTCAAATATCACTCACAAACCCACTCTATATATCGTCTCATCTCATCCTTGTTTCATTTTAATTTTTTGATCGATCGAATTTTAAAGGAAACACCTATTAAAAGACATTGTACTAGGGCTAGAGTACATGATGGACAATAGTGACCTGTGAATGGGGTCAATGTTGAATTTTTTTCAAAATGTTTCTATATGACATCATACATCCTTGAGTCTTGAAACCCTCCCATATCGTCAAGGCATGTGTCTAGTCTAACCATGTCAAATTTTGATGCATATAGACACATATTGAAGAAATTTCAACGTTGGCCCCATTCACTGCTCACTATGCAGGGTCAGTGCATGACATTTTTGGTGGTTGAATTGGAAGTTCCATGACATTTCAAGAGAGTTCCAACAAATATTCTATAGATGGAAACAATGACATTTGACAATGAGACGCTCATTATGAACATTGTTTCAAAGATGGACGATCTCAAAGATTATGTGGTTGGGACATCAGACATCCTTGAGTCTTGAAACCCTCCCATACCATCAAGGTATGTGTCTAGTCTAACCATGTCTAATTTCAAAGCATACATGCATAGTTTGAATAAAATTCAATGTTGGCCCCATTCACTGCTCACTATGCGGGGTCGGTGCAAGATGACATTGGTGGGTGAATTGAAGCTTCTATGACATCAAATTGACTTGGTAATTCAATAATCAAACCCTCCTTAAGTATTATGCAGTGACATCAAACATCCTTAAGTATCGAAACCCTCCCATACCTTAACCCCATGGATTTAGAAAAATTAGAAAACCTTTAACCAAGTATCTAGTCAGTGATAGTTGGAAGAAATTAGAGTGGCGTTGTGATGATCCAACTCAGTACAAAAGTGTACCTAATTACAACTTGAAATAATGTTGCCACCAAACTACTCATCCACAAAAGAAAGTTGTCGTTGACTTGCTCATCCAATGGAGGAGGGAAAGAAGACATATCCTTGTGATATTGTGCACCCACTGGAAGAGTAGTACCATGACATATCAAATATTATCCCCATTATGCCCATTATGAACATTGTTACAAACATGGACGATCTCAAAGATTATGTGGTTGAGACATCATAAATCCTTGAGTCTTGAAACCCTCCCATACCGTCAAGGCATGTGTCTAGTCTAACCATGTCAAATTTCAATGCATATTGGCACATATTTAAGAAATTTCAATGTTGGCCCCATTCACTAGTGCTCACTATGCGGGGTCGGTGCATGACATTTGTGGTGGTTGAATTGGAAGTTCCATGAAAATTCAAGAGAGTTCCAACAAAGATTCTATGGATGGAAACAACGACATTTGAAAAATATGAGATGCCCCATTATGAACGTTGTTGCAAACATGGACGACCTCAAATATTATGTGGTCGGGACATCAATCATCCTTGAGTCTTGAAACCCTCCTGGGATCTCAAAGATTTGATCCCTTTTTTGCTTCCAAAGATTGTTTTAGTGTATTTTTCTCCAATTTTTTGAAAAAGTCGACGCTATTTATCAGGATGGCACTATTTTTGGCATTTTTTGCATCAACCAAAACATGCAGGCGCTAAATTAGGAGTTAATAGCGCTAGATTTAGTGCCAGATTTAGCACCTGATTTAACACCAAAAATAGTGCCAGATTTAGCACCGAATGTGCCTAAATAGTTAATTAGTTGAGGTGTTTGGGGTTAAGTGGATAAGGGCTTTGAGGATTATAGGATTTATGCATTTGAGGTACATGGATTAAGGGTTAAGAGATTAGGGGGTAGGGTTTAAGGGATTAAGGGTCAAGAGCTAAGGGATTTGGCGCTTACAAGTTAGGTAGTTTCATGGTTAGTATCTTAGGGATTATGGGCTAGGGGATGAATGTTTAAGTTATTAGGGCATAAGGGTTTATGGATTAAGGGATTAGGGATTATGGATTAGGGATTAGGGTTTAAGTGTTTAAGGGTCAATGGCTTGGGGGTTAGGGGATTTAGGGATTTTGTGTTAAGAGATTAGTGATTAACTAAGGTTTAGGGATTAAGGTTTTAGGGATTAGGGCTTAAGGATTTAAGGGTCAATGGATTAGGGGTTAGGGGATTTAGGGATTTTTCAAAACTCTCTTGAAATTTCATGGGACATCTTCCAACATGCCCATCCACCGATGCCACATAATGAGCAGTGAATGGGGCCAATGTTGAAATTTCTTCAAAATATTCTTGTATGCGTTGAATTTTGACATGGTTCGACTAGACACATGCCTTGATGGTATGCGAGGGTTTCAAGACTCAAGGATGCTTGAAGTCCTCACATAATCTTTGATATCATCCATGTTTGCATCAACGCTCATCATGCAGTCTCATTGTAATCATTCGTCATTCACATCTACAGAATGTTTGTTGAAACTCTCTTGAAATTTGATGGAACGTCTTCCAACATGCCCATCACCAATGTCATCCACCAATGCCGCACGGTGAGCATTGAATGGGGCCAATGTTGAATTTTTTTCAAACTATTCATGCATGCGTTGAAATTTGACATGGTTAGACTAGACACATGCCTTAACGATATGTGAGGGTCTCAATATTGAAGGATATTTCTTGACGTCCTCACATAATCTTCAAGATCGTCCACGTTTGCATCAACATTTATCATGTAGTCCCATTGTCATTATTCATCACAATTCCCATCTATAGAATCTTTGTCAAAACTCTCTCGAAATGTCATGGAACATCTTCGACCAACACACCCATCACCAATGTCATCCATAAATGTCGCACGATGACGCGTGAATGGGGCGAACGTTGAAATTTATTCAAACTGTGCCTGTATGTGTTGAAATTTGACATGGTTAGAGTAGACACATGCCTTGACAGTATGTGATGGTTTCAAGACTCAAGGATTCTTGATGTCCTCGCATAATCTTTGAGATCGTCCATGTTTGCATCAATTTTCATCATGCACTCTCATTGTCATCATTCTTCATTCCCATCTAAAGAATATTTGTCGAAACTCTCTTGAAATGTCATGGAACATCTTCCAACACGCCCATCACTAATTCCATCCACCGATACCACATGGTGAGTAGTGAATGGTGCCAACATTGAAATTTCTTTAAACAATGCATTTATGCGTCAAAATTTGACATGGTTAGATGAGACACATGCCTTGACGATATGTGAGGGTTTCAATACTCAAGGATGCCTGACGTCCCTGCATAATCTTTGACATCCTCCGTGTTTGCATGAACCTTCATTATGCAGTCTCATTTTCATCATTCATCATTCCCATTTAAATAATTTTGGTTGGAACTCTCTTGAAATGTCATGGAATGTCTTCCAACACACCCATCTGCAATGTCATCATACGACCCAACATAGTGAGCAGTGAATGGGGCCAACGTTGAAATTTCTTCAAAATGTGACTGTATTTGTTGAAATTTTACATGGTTAGACTAGGTGGATGCAGTGATGGTATGGGAGGGTTTTAAGACTTAGTGAGATCATTGAGATTAAATATTCATGTTTTGATATGAAATAGGAAACTAAAATTGAGCTTTAATTTATTAAATTTTCACCTAATTCTAGGTTATTAAAATCTTTTATTTTGTTTAATTATTTTATGTTTAGTTCTTAATAAAACATAATAAAAAATTATTCCCAACATTAAGATGAAAAATATACAAAAATAATGAAGTTAACGAAGTTGCTTATTCAAATCATTCTCAGATACGTGCATTAATATTTTATTAACTTTTGTGTCTACATGAACATATGTTGATACAAAATGAATGGAAGAAGCATCCAAGTAATCCTAYTTTTTTCTGCCAACAATTCATACCATATCTTGAACACTTTAAGGATATTGCAGTAGATTCTTTGTAAATTGATCTCAAACCCAGGGGCAAGTGATCATATCCATCACATTCATTCTCATAGGGTATGTACTAGTCCACCTTCCCCTTTTGGACTAGCAAAATCTTTACGTGGACTTGCATACCTACCATCTGGCATGGAAAATTTCAGAGCCCACTTCCTGATGTTAGGATGGGCCTTGATACTTCAATACTTCTTACTACCCTACGACACCAAAACCTCTTGATGTGACCTAAAAAAATAACCTAGATAGGCATCATATTCCTCATAATTTACTAAGTCTAGCTCCTCCATGGACTTAAGGATTGAACCCCTCGCTCACAAATGCCTTAACACAATCTTTAATTTGGGTTTCACTATATTAATGTGTCGTTCGTAATATCTCAACATTATTTTACTTGTTATTGTTATATTTGTTTTGTTCTCAACATAATCCAAATCATTAGCTTAGATACTATTTAGGGTATATATAACATAGGCTCCCTTAAATTGGTTAAGTATGTCACACTAGCCTCTAAAGGATAATTTCTCATCGAATTCAATACTATTCGAGTGTCATGCCTCTCAACACACCATTGAATCTGATCCATTGGGTTGATGGGTTGGTTTATTTTTTTGCATCCAATTGGTATTGACGGTAAACAAATGATCATTTGTACTGATCCTTGCACCGTCAAAATTGGGCAGCTTGGATATATTAGGAAAATACTTCTCTTGGGTTTTTTTCCCACCATTTACGATCCTCATAGTGAAAATCCTTGCACAATGCCCTAAAAAAGGTCCAAATGCATTGAATCTTGATCTTTGGATTCTTTGAAATTTTGATGGATATCCTTGATGAATTATCGAGGAAATTTGTTTCCCCACATGCATGTTCTTACTCTAAATCCACTGCATGTTCAGACTTAGTATTCCCTAGTATAATCTATTTTTATGGTCATTTTATAGTCTCGAGGGATATCCCCTATCCTTGTTCATCACCCTAGTTTCGAATAAGATTAGACTTTTCAAACTTCTTTTTTGGTGCCATTGAACCTTTTGAAACTTTCGAGGTTTTCCCCTAAAACCCCTAATGGAGTTTGCAAGAAATATGATCTCTCATTGAGAGGTCCTTTCAAGCTCATAGAATTCTCACCAAATGTTTAATCTTAAAGTGGTTCCAACTCAAAAAACACACAACAACTAAAACAATATTTCTCAATCACACAACATAGTAACTACTTAACAAAAACTTAATTGACAATTACAAGTAACAAGCTATTATAATATTTATTCAAGATTTTATTAGATCCCTTAACCTTCAAACTCTGTTCCATTGTGATAACCTAAATAATCAAAACAAAATAATCAATAACTTAGAAGATACACTAACTAACATTAACTTTAATGATAGATCAAACCACAAATATTCTTATTAATGTACTAACTATCAATCACACATCGAAACACAATGTGTATAATGGACAACTCGAGGCTCACGAAGAAAACCCCCTGTTATAATGTGTATAATGTATAATCCTTGTCGCACTCGCCACAACGTGAATGGTGTGACCGGCGTGGTAAATATTCGAAAGGCTGAAAAATTTGGTGGCAAAATTGAAATATCGACGGGAATTTTACATTGGAATTTTTTTTAGAGGGAACCCAATTCTCCATTTTCCAATTTGCATTTTCAGCATAGTCTTTCCAGTGTGATCAAACTGAACAAACATTCTACCTAATCAATGAGATATATTTTCAAGAGGATCCGAGTGATACATCCCCCCTACCTCAGCAGGGTCTACCGAACTCCCGGTCACTGGATCGTTCTTTCTCCTTGAGCTGAAACAACTCTTTGGTCTCTGATGGAACCTTCACTAAACAAATCCACATGTCCAAATGCGAACCTCAGTCCACGCATATAAGAATCAGATGTGAGATTCACCCATGTGATCATCGGCCGCGACCACATGCCTAACTAAAAGGCACGTCGCATTTCACGATTTCGGGATTCCTGCATGTGAGTCACTCCTGACTCCTTTTCTTCTCGAACTCCCGATCCCTGATGTCCTAATTGAAGATTTATCTCGGCACTAGCTCCTCTCACTAGGCCCATTCAACTATGACGATAGGATAAACCAAGCGCCAACTCAAAAGGTGTTTCGGGATTTCGCGTATCGCGAATTCCAAAGACTCCTCCTCTCAGTATTTCAATCCCCGAAACCCCAAAATCTACTCTGCGATAGATCAATGGTCCACACTCCTTCATCGATCTGACAGCTCAGATCTAATCGCGAGTTCAGGCCTCGCAAGTTCTTAAACTCTACCCTTTGACTTCTCTCCTGTGCAAATCAACGAAACGCTGAACTCCCGCCACATGTCCCTCTCGATAGACGGCTAGGATCATTTCGGCTCCCAGCTCCCCGAACTTCTGATCCCTCGATGTATGTGGATCTCCTGCTAGCTTTCCCCTGATGATGGATAGTTCCGATCTCTTCGAAACTTTAGGACTTTGCAAAGTCCACTCTTTTGTACACTATCGAAGGATTTAACCCTCGTGCACCTTCCTCCGTATCCAATAGCTGTTGGTCCACGCGCTCATATCTGACGACCTAGATTTGTTTCCTCTGCACTTGTTCCTCTGAGTATCTAGACGTAGATTCGATGGTCTAGATATTCTCCCTCTGCAGTTTATATAATGGATGCAAATGCTCCTTCTCCTGATCTTGAAATTTCTCCTTGACTTGGAATATTTCCAATGTTTCAAAGGTTTCAACCTTTGATTCCTCTGAGAGTCCGATGACTTTGGTCTCGTCAGTGTTATGAAGACGCTATCTCTCCTGAGATTTGGAAATGGAATTTGACCTCAGCCCTAGCACACACTTGCGCTCTGCGTGCGATTTATGCACTACTCCTTCTGAGCTTTATGGACTTGGAATAGTTCCACTCTTGCACACTCCTCGTACTATCTCTTCTGAGCTTTACTTGCTCTAAAACCTTGAAGGATTTCTCGACCTACTGCTCCTTTCTATTGGAAATTTGTACACAAAGGAACTATTCCTTCTAAGCTTACGAACTTGAAACAATTTTCTTCTCTGCACACTCCTTGTGCTTGACTAGACTTTAGATGGTTGTATTTCAACACTTTGTCTGAGTGTTGGCTGGGTGCACTCCTTGCACAGGTCTTCCTCCAGAGTGTTCAACAAATATGTAACAACCCCTTCACTCCTTGAAGGGATATAAGTGTCCTCTTGGAAACTTATGCTCAAGCACTCCTTGCTGAGATGAAAGAGTATTCAATAACTATGTAAGTGTCTTCTCCTTGACACCTCTCTTATCTCTGAACTCTAAAAAAAGTTCTCCTTTGTGCACTCCTTGCACACACTCAATGCCTGCCTGGTAGAGCTTCACATAATCCTCGACAATTCTATTTTATCTCTGTGCCTTCCCTTGCAAAATCCTTCCTCCAAGGTGTTCAGTAACCTTGAGGTTCTCCTTTGAGTTTATGATTCCTCTGGTGCACCCTCCTGGCACGTTCTCGCTTGAATTCCACAGAACTCAGATGTGCACTCTTTGCACTGGCTTATAGAGTCCTCAGTAATCTATCATGCAACCCATTGCATGAAGCCACAAAGAACCCAAACTAAAATCAACAAACCCGCATATAGGAAATTCTATCTATCCCTGCAGATGGAATCTAACATACATCTACAACATACACATATAAACACAACAAAGACATTCATTCCATTACACATAAACACATGGAAACAAACAAAGAATCTTATGAAGGAAAAACTTCTCTTTGTATTAATCTCAGAATGCCTATTACAATGTGTACAAAAGCTCGTGCTGCTACAGAGTCTCAACTCTCTCTCTTTTTCTCTATTCTAATCTATTCTAGACTTTTCTAATTAATTCTAGATACAAATATCTTTCTACAAAAGAGGGGCTCCTCGAGCTTTCCCTCCAAGCTACCTACTCTCATTAATTTACATTGAATTAAATTCAATGGCTGTCTATTCCGAATTGGATCTAGATCTTATCATCCCGTCAACCATTAAAGGCGACCCAATATACAGCCTATACAAAGGCATGGTTTTGGCTCTTCCAGCCTTACAAACATTTAATTACATTTTAAAATTTAAAATGAGAGGGCTGGCGACTCTCCCTTCCTTGAATGCACGCTGAATGTGCTATCTAGCTGGTGCATTATTGGGTTGGAGCGATGCTCCTGCATCATACTCCACTGCTGTCGAAAATTCATGAGCTCCTGCTCATGAGCTTCTCAACTCTATTGAAATCCACCTGGATCCCAAACTGTCCTTTGGAGCTATCCATCTGCTCCATTTCTTCACTGCTATTGTTGCTTCCCTGTTACTCTTGCAGGCTCCCTTCTGTTCAGCTTCTTCCTACTGACAGATTCTTGTGCTGACCTCAACATCACCTTCCTTATTTCTTCTATCTCCCTGTCCAACTTTTTAGATGGCTGGCTCTCTTTATGCAATCTGCTCGGCTGCACTCCCTCCTCATTGATGGGAAGATTTACTTGATCCCCATTGTGATTTTCTCCATCTCTTGTGGCCTTAGCTTTCCATCCTACTGCAAACTCTAGTTCTGCAGTCTCATCCTTGAGTTGCTGCTCAGTTTCCCCCTATCACAACTTGACTGTCAGCTGTCCTGCTAGTTCAGCTCCAGTTTCCTCTAGCTGCTCCCCAGACTGGAATTCTGCTTCATTTTCCACTGCAAGCTTTAGTGCAGCAGTCATCTCTTGTTCAATTTCCTAGATGGAATTTCTAAGTAATTCTGTTGAATGCTCTTCCCCCAAAATATGCATGACTGTCTGCTCATTGCAATCATCTATTGGCTCTGGATTGTTCAACTAATCCTCCAGCATTTCCAACTCGTTCTCCCATGGAGTGAGCATATTATCTGCATGCTCCTCTTCTTCTGCTGGGGCAGTTTCTAATGTCTACTCCATTTATTCTTCCTCTGTGACAGTCACTGCTGGCTGTCCTTCTTCTATTGTTGCATTTGAAAGACATACTCTGGTCTCAACTGGGATGCTTGGTAGGAATACCTCAATTACCCCAATGATCAGAATACTCCTCTGATCCTCCGCTGTCAGCATTCCTTTGTGATATGAACTCACCTTTGAGTTCATGAGACTATCAGACAGTCTCATCTCCTCTCCCTTGCTCACCTAGGAATCTAGGATTTCTTCCTTACCCTCTTGGAAGTTTATGAGATCCTCCAATGATCCCATCTCATTGCCCACTTGGCAATCTGAACTTTCTTCACTACTCACCTGGTAGTTTATGAGACCCTTCGTTGATCCCTTTTGCTCATCATCACTAAGACTCTTCCCAGTTTCTGGCTCATAGATGTGAACCATCTCCTCTTCACCTCTGAGGATTTCAACATACCTCAACTACATTCTCAACAACTTTTTCTGTCCTCTGGCCATCAATTTCTGAACGGAACACTTCACCTTCTTCTTCATGGGCCACTCATACACCCAATGCACTTTAGCATCCTGTTTCATTTTAAATGAAAGCTTCTCAATTCATGCTCTTATCTTGCTGATCTCTTGGTCCATCTCAGCCTTGATTTTCTGTTGGCGATCTTTGCCTTGACCACTCCTTTGGCCTTTAGTATCCATCCTCCTCTTTATCCACTAGCCCTCCTGTCAAGTCTGCTGTTCA
>JASDQU010790126.1:336104-346185 GCA_032191745.1 Picea mariana | reverse complement strand
TTTGGAGTTGGGATAAGAATAAACTCCTCTTTGAGACTCTTGTTACACCTTTTATTCTTTATGGATGTGAAGTATGGGGTTGTATTATCTCTCGTGAATCCTGGAGAAAGATAGAGAAAATACAAAAGAATTTTATAACCTATAATCTCAAAATTAAAGGAAATACGCCCCATCTCATCCTCCTCTTAGAAACAAGCCTCTCCCCCATTGAGAGCATGGCTATGACTAGATACCTAATGTATAAAAACAATTTAAACAACATGGAAGACAAGAGGCTACCTAAAATTCCTTCAAATTCAAGTCATAACCACCATCGAATCAAGCGAGGATGGCATAAAGACGCCCGATCTTGGCTAAACTATTGGGGAATTATGGAAGAAACCATTTTGCAGAAAAAAGATACTATTAAAAAAAGTGTCAAATCAAAATTTAAAGAGAAAATGTGGTGTGATAAAGAGTTAGAGGAAAAAAGAAAATTAAGGTATTATAAAGATGTAATCAACCCTAATCTAGAAGATCAAAATTATCTATATGTTTTTCCAAGTGTAAATAAAAAAATAAGCATTGCTAATATAAGAACAAATTCTCACGAGCTCCATAGTGAAACTGGGCATTGGTCAATTCCTAAAACACCATGGTATGAAAGAGTGTGTCACCTTTGTGACACGAAGAAGGTTGAAGATGAAAAACACTTTCTCTTAGATTGTCTAGCCTATACCCATATTAGATCTCATTTTAAAAATATTTATCACACTACCAACCTTCCTAACATCTTAACTCAACAAAATTATGGTGATCTTGGAAAGCTTCTCTTAATGCTTTTCGATCACAGAAACAAAATTCTAAAGAATCACAAGTAATCACTTACCCTATTAAGGTCCGATAGACCAATTCGGTCTTAGTGTACGTTAATAATAATCATCATCATCATCAGGAGGAAGCGCCCAACCATAACATTTTCCATTAATTTATATGTTTTTTAAAATAACTAGAATATTAGGTGTTTTTGTTAAGAAGTACACCTATAAGGACAATTAGGATGTAATAATTAAAGACTCTAGAAAGTTTTCCTTTGTGGCTTGTGAAAGTTGTTAGTTTCGCATGATTTTCATATCAATACTTTTGTATGTGTTAAGGCCCCTAAGGCCATAATACTCATTCATTTTTAGTTTATTAGTTATGGTTAGGTCGGCTTAGTGGTAGGTTACATCATTCTCACTTTATCTCCTATTTATAATAAAAGAGATTCATTTGGAAAAGGCATCTTATCTTGTGCATTGGATATATTGTAAAATGAGGTTTCCCCCTTGAAGTGGATTATTGTTCTTTGAATATTTATAATTATTAAGGCATAGAGTTACTTCTTCTTTCTATTCTTATCTTATTTTTGGAGTTTGGTTCATAACATTTGGTATAAGAGCTTACGGTCCTAGATTTTTTCTTCTTCAAAGGAGTAACCTTGGAATTTTCGCTATAATTATTTTTATAGAAAGTTTCAGATAGGAAATTTTTTGGGAGCCTAGGGAAACATAACAAAGTACTCATGGTAAAAATTTTAGGTTTTGGTTCACTAAATGTTTAGAGTTATAGCTTATGGAAATTAGGAAGGAATTTCAGATTTAGAAGGGATGAAATTTCATAGATACATCGAGATAAAGTTCGATCAGCAAGACACTCTCCAAATCGGGGGTTTAAAGGTACATAACTTACAATTTTCATAACTATTGATTGGAATATTTATTTTTAGTCATTCAAAAATCGTGATAAAGATTAAAAAAAATGATTATTATTAGTTTTTCACATGACAAAGGGTTCCGAAATAATTTTTACTCATATTAAACCTCCATAGAAACCAACCATGACTAATGAAGAAAGTGAAGAGATACATAACCAACTATCGAAATTGGAGGACCAATTTAATGAATTGAGAGCTAGGTCAATAAAAAGTAATGATAAATAATATGGATGTTCTACATGTGTGTCAAATCTAAGATGAAAAGTCTATAAACCCTAGATTTCTATTTGAGAGAAATGGACTATGGTGTTGGGAGGGGGTGATAACCCCCTCTAGAGGATGATGCTATAGTTTAAAAATCAATGGTAGTGGTTTCTGTTAAAAAATCAAAGCCCCAATCTTCCAAGTTTGTTAAAAAAATTGATGAGATGCCCAAACTCTCACTTCTGCCTTCCTCGGCTAGGACGAAATCAATTTCCCTCAATGAATGTGGTTTGATTAATTAGTTCATAGGTATTTGGCCTTCCCCAAAGACAGTTGCAATATGGCTAGAGAAAAAATGGAAGACCCTCACTATAGGTTCCTTGAATCATTTCTTTCGTGGAAGAGGGTTTTTTTCCTCTCTCTTTGAGTACAAGTGGCCCATATTTTTCTTGGTGGGAAAGGATATATTTCAACAAATGGACCCCTAATTTCAGTCCTAAAAATGATGTCCCATCAATTGTTATGCTATGGGTTTGGTTTAAAAATATTCCTCTCCACTATTGGAGTGATGATTCCCTTTGTTGTATAGGAAAATCTATTAGAAGATACATTGATCAGGTTGAACCAAAGGAGAACATTTTATCTTGCACAAGGATCTATGTTGAAGTATATCACGAAAAAGGGAACCCTAAAGCAATGATTATCTCTTTGGAAAACAACTAGCATGTGCAATAACTTGATTGCGAACAAATCCCATTTAAGTGAACAATTTATCATGAATATGTGCATTTTTCCAAAAATTGCAAGAAGGTAGACTCATCTTACCATCTGGGTACGAGTAAGGAGGAACAATGGCAAGTGATATCAAGAAAATTTGGTTCCTATGGAAATAGGGTTCTGATCCCTCCCATATCTTCTGTGGGTTCATCTCATGGAGGATCTCGGCCCCCGATTAAAAACCCTAAAAACCATTGACAGGTTGCAGACCCTTCAACAAAAAACAACTTTGAAGCTTTATCCAATATTTTGGATAGAAATGAAGATGCCATCCCATTCATGCTTGGTGATGGTCCATCCATTCAGGAGCTTCCTTCAGTCCAATTGAAAATTGGTTCGCCCTCAACTAGAGTCGAAATGTCAGTTAACCAATGTGAGGATAAAAGGGTCCTATTCGTGGATCTAGTGAAAGAGATTGTATCCATATCTGATCCAAGAATGGAAGAAGAGAAGTTATTCAGAGATGCATAAGTGGCCTTCTTAGAGGAAAAATACCACCTAGAGAGTGAGAGTATAGGATAAGAGGAACAAGAAAATAGATCTTCGGAAGAAAATATGCCTAGAAGATCTGGGAGAAAGGAAACATTAATCGTTCGAGAAGAACAAGCCATCAAATATATTTTGTTGGGTTCACAACAAACAATACCTAAAATGATAGGGGGATCCAAGCTTCCTAAAAAATCTGGGGTAAATGTTGCATCTATATGCTAGTGTATAAAGAACGTCCAAAATTAGATGAAGAAGGGAAGTTGATTCTTGAATTGGAAAAATTTATAGATAGGAGTTCCATATCTCCACAAAATAGAACCATTATGGAGTAACTAATCAAGTGGAAGAATATGCCACCATAAGAAGCTACTTGGGAAAATGAGTAGTTCATGAAGAAACACCCTCAATTACAATCTTTGAGGGAAAATATTTTTTAAAAAGAGAGGGGCTATGTTAATTCCCCTAAGGCCCTAACACTCATTTATTATTAGTTTATTAGTTATGATTAGGTTGGCTTAGTGGTAGGTTATATCATGTTCACTTTATCTCCTATTTATAGTAAAGGAGAATCATTTGTATAAGCATATTATATTGTCTTCTGAATTGGATATATGGTAAAGGAGGTTTCCCCCTCATAGTGGACCGTATTCATTGAATTTTTATCAATTTTAAGGCTTTGGATCATAATAGGATGAAGCGCTCAACCATAACATTTTCCATTAATTTATATGCTTTTAAAATTAACTAGAATATTAGGTGTTTTTGTTAAGAAGTACACCTATAAGGACAATTAAGATGTAATAACTAAAGAATCTAGAAAATTTTCCTTTGTGGTTTGTGAAAGATGTTAGTTTAGTATTATTTTCATATCAATACTTTTGTATGTGTTAAGGCCCCTACGACCATAAAACTGATTCATTGTTAGTTTATTAGTTATGGTTAGGTCGGATTAGTGGTAGGTTACATCATTCTCACTTGATCTCTTATTTATAATAAAAGAGATTCATTTGGATAAGCATCTTATCTTGTACATTGGATATATTTTAAAAGGAGGTTTCCCCCTCGAAGTGGATTATTATTCTTTGGATATATGTAATTATTAAGGCATGGAGTTAATTCTTCTTTCTATTTTTATTCTTTTTTTGAGTTTGGTTCATAACATTGGGTATCAGAGCTTATGATCCTAGAGTTTTTCTTCTTCAAACGAGTAACCTTAGAATTTTCAGTATAATTGTTTTTATAGAAGTTCCAGATAGGGAAATTTTTGGGAGCTTAAGAAAACATAGCAAAGTACTCATGGTAAAAAAAATTCAGGTTTTGTTCACTATACTTTCGGAGTTATAGCTTGTGGAAATTAGGGTTTTTGACTAGTCCTAAAACCGGTCCCAAACAAGTGTTCTTGGTAACACAATCATAAATTATTTTTTGGGAAGTTTCAAATAGAAGAATTTTTAGGAGCCTAAGGAGACATAGAGAAGTACATTTGGTAAAAATTCCAAGTTTTGGTTCACTATAATTTTGGAGTTGYAGCATATGGAAATTAGGGTTTTTGACTAGTCCCAAACACATGTTCTTGTTAAAAAAGTCAGAACTTTATTTCTCAGAAGTTTTAGACAGTGATATTTTTGGGAGTATAAGGAGATAAAGAAAATCATTGGTGATAAAAATTTCATATTTTTTTCTCTACAATGTCCTAACAACAGGCCATGGAAGTTAGGGTTTTTGACTATTCCTACAACTAGTCTCAAACAGGTGTTCTGGGTAAACCAAACATATCTGATTCTAAAAACATCCATTTGGAGTTACACTAGTTTCAATGGAAAGATGATGGACCRTATTATTTCAGGTAAAAATTTCATAATCATATCAGAAAGGGTCAAGAATCATCAAGTTTTGGGAAAGTTAGTATAACTTTCACTCAAACATTGAATTTTGGTCAAACTTGTGGCATTCGAAAGAATACATATCAGATTATTATAGGAAGGAATTTATGATTTAGAAGGGATGAAATTTCAAAGATACATCAAGATAAAGGTCGATCAACAATACACTCTCCAAATCGGGGGTTTAAAGGTACATAACTTACAATTGGCATAACTATTGATTGGAAGATTTGTTTTTGGTCATCCATAAATCGTGATAAAGAGAAACAAGAGGAGTATTATTATTTTTCACATGGAAAAGGGTTCCGCAATAATTTCTACTCCTATTAAACCTCCATAGAGCTCAACCATGACTAATGAAGAAAGTGAAGAGATACATAAACAACTATCCAAATTGGAGGACCAATTTAATGAATTGAGTACTAGGTCAATAACAAGTAACGATAAAGAATATGGATCTTCTACATGTGTGTCAAATATAATATGAAAAGTCTATAAACCCTAGCTTTTTATTTGAGAACAATGGATGATGGTGCTAAGAGGGGGAGACAACCCCCTCTATAGGATGATGCTCTAGTTTTTGAATCGATGGTAGCGGCTTCGATTAAAACCTTGAATCCATAATCTTCCAAGGTTTTTAAAATATTGGATGAGATGCCTAAAGTCTCACTTTTTCCTTCTTCAACTAGGAAGAAATAAATTTCCCTTGATGATCATGGCTTAATTTTTTAGTTCATAGGTATTTGTCCTTCCCCAAAGATGGTTGCAATATTAGAGGAGAAAAACTACAAGCCCCTCATTATAGGTTCCTTGAATCATTTATTCTATTTAAGAGGGATTTTTTCCTTTCTCTTTGAGTACAAGTAAGATCGAGACATGATTTTCAAAAGTGGCCCATATTTTTTGGGGGCAAGAGGGATGTATCTCAACAAATGGAACCCTAATTTCAGTCCTAAAAATGATGTCCCATCAGATGTTCTGGTGTGGGTTTGGATTTTGCATCTTCCTCTCCACTATTGGAGTGATGATGCCCTTAATTGTATTGGAAACTCTATCAGGAGGTACATTGATCAGGTTGAGCCAAAGGAGAACATTTTCTCTTACGCAAGGGTTTGTGTTGAAGTAGATCACGAGAAAGGGATCCTTGAAGCAATGATTATAACTCTAGAAAAGTGGTAGCATGTGCAACAAATTGATTATGAACAAATCACATTTAAGTGCAAAATTTGTCACGAATATGGGAATTTTGCTCAAAATTGCAAGAATTTGGACTCATCTTCCCCTCCTGGTATGAATAAGGAAGAACAATGGTAAGCGATTTCAAGAAAATTTGGTTCTGGTGGAAATAGGGTTCCACTCCCTCCCAAATATTCTGTGGGTACATTTCATGGCATATATCATCCCTTGATTAAAAACCCTGAAAACCCTTGACTGGTTGCACGCCCTTTAAAACAACAACTTTGAAAATTTATCCAATCTTGTGGATAGAAATGAAGATTCCATCCCAGTCATTCTTGGTGATGGTTTTTCCATTTAGGAGCCTCCTTTAGTCCAACCCAACCTTGGGTCCCCCTCAACTAGATTTGAAATGCCAGTGAACTAGAAAGAGGATAAAATGGTCCTATTCATCGATCCAGTGAAAGATATTGTATCCCTATATGATCCAAGAATGAAATAAGTGAAGTTCTTCAGAGATACAGAAGTGGCCTTCTTAGAGGAAAAATACCACTAAGAGAGTGAGAGTATAGAAGAAGAGAAATAAAAGAATAGAGCTTAAGAAGAAAATCTACCTAGAAGACATGGGAGAAAGGAAGCTTGAATCGTCCGAGAAGAACAAGCCAAAAAAGATATTTTGCTAGGGTCGCAACAAATAATCCCTAAAATGATAGGGGTATCCAAGCCTCCTAAAAAATACGGGGTAAATGTTGCGTGCAAAGGGGGTTCTCATACAAACCCTTATAAATGATGATATTGATCTCCTAGAATTGCATGGGTTTAGGCAGCAACCCTAAGATCTTTGTTATCAAAGATCTTATCTGTTCATAGAAGCCCCATATTCTTCTTATCCAGGAGACCAAAATGAATGCAGAAGAAGTAAGCAATCTAGGGAAAATATTTTGTTGTGTTAGCGACGTTATTGCCAAAGATTCAAGATAGGCCTCCAATGGTCTATGTACTCTCTGGAACAACAATGAGGTATGCCTGGTATTTTCTTTCAACACTCAACATTGGATTCTCACCAAATTCATATCCAAGCAAAACAATAAATATTTTGTGGTTATCAATGTGAATATTCCAGTCAACCTAGTGGAGAAATCCTCTTATTGGAGATCCATCTCCAACTTAAAAGACTTTGAATTGTTTGTGGATTGTATTGTGGTTGGTGACTCCAATGTCATTAGAAACAGTGCAAAAAAAGGAGGGAGGATTTTTGGATGAGATCTCTCTTTCATGAAAAAATGGAGGATCTAATTGAATATTGGGATATGATCAATGTCACTCCTCGGAGGAGAAGTATACTTGGTCCAATATGTGTATAGGGCCAGGTCATATAACTTCCCACTTAGATCATTTAATTTTTCATAGTAACTTCCTTTTCCAAAACTCTACTCTTAAATACTTTATTCTCCCTTCTCTTATTTCTGATCATAAACCAATATATGTTCATATCCAAGATCTGTCTGACTATGGTCCTCTTTCCTTTAGCTTCAAACCCTTATTTATTAACTATCAAAAAGTGGATGATTTGGTTAAAACCACTTGGCATACCTGGATTTTTGGCACCCCTATCTACATTTGGGAGAAAAAAACTTATTGGTTAAACAATCTCTTAAACTCTGGGCCAAAAATTCCTTCAATTTGTCGGGTAAGGAGAGCGTAAATTAAATGCAAGTTAGAAAATTTACAAAAATATCTAGAAAATAAAGAAATCACAATCCAACTGCAAAAAGGAGAAATCAAACTTCAAACTTAATATCAAAGAGAAATGATGGAGGCATGGCAATTAAAGTCACGCAGTCTTTGGCTCAAGGTTGGTGACAAAAACACCAAATTATTTCACAATCAAGTTGACGCTCAACAATCTAGGAACAATGTTGCAAGTATCACTTTGGAAGATGGCACAAATGTGCCAAATTTTGAACGTATTAAAGCGGCTTCCAAGATCCACTTTTTTTATTTGCATTCTTGGAATGAAGAGGCAAATCCAATTAATATGGATTCCATGCTTGAGAATATTCCATTTATACTAAAAAATGAATATAATTTAACCCTTACTCAACCCATCTTTGAGTCTGAATTTTTGCAACAATATGAAGTTTGGGGTCGGACAAAGCTCCTGGTCCTTATGGCTTTTCCATCTCCTTTTATCAGAAAATTTTGGGGTTAATTAAGTACGATCTCAAGCGCATGCTTCTCCATACCCATCAATAATTTAGACTAGGAGGCAATACCAATTCATCCTTTTTGGCTTTGATGCCCAAGGAAGACAATCCTACCTCCTCCTCTAGATTTTAGTCCATTTCCTTGTGCAATTACTCCTATAAAATCCTCACCAAAATCATGGCCTCCCGGTTAAAAAGTATCCTACCCAAAATCATTTCCCCTAATCAAGGAGGCTCTATGCAAGAAAGACAAATTGTGGACAATATAGTGTTGGTTCAAGAGGTTATTCATTCAAGTGTTAAGACCAAAGGAAAAGGTATGGTTATTAAATTAAATATGAATAATGCTTTTGATCATGTCAGGCATGGTTTCCTTTTTCGTGTTCTAGAACGTTTTGATTTCAACTTCAATTTTATAAAGTGGGTGGATTCTTGCATCAGTGGCCCATGGGTAGCCCCTCTAACAGATGGGAATACGATATAATTATTTCAAATAAGTCATGGTTTATGTCAAGGTTTTCCCCTTTCTCCAATTCTATACATTCTTATGGATGGATCCTTAAGCAAGAAACTTGAGCATGAAAGAATAGTTGGGAATTTGCTAGGCTTATAAATAGCATGCAGAGTAAAAAAATCTAAATCATTTTCAATTTGCAGATGTTTCCCTCATGTTGGGAGGTACATTTGTGATCATCGTTGCCAAATTTAAAATGGTTCTATATTATTTCCTTGATTCCTCTGGGGGAGCTCTCAACCACAAGAAATGTCAGATCATGGATTGGAATTCACCGCTACAGGTAATGCATGCGATTTCCAGAGTTTTTCAATTCTCTCTAGTTGATAAATGGTCATATTTTCGATACCTTGGTATCCCCATCTCCATGAAGACATCCACATCATAGGACTAGTTGCAAATAGTTGAAAAAATAAATTCAAAGTTTATTCATTGGGGCACACAATGGCTAAATCTTGTTGGACGAGTTACACTCATCAAAGTAGTCCTAGCGGCTCTACCATGATATCAATGTTTTTCTATATTGGCTCCATGAGGTATAGTTAACCAGATTTCTATGAATATAAGAAGGCTTATCTAGCGAGGAGGAAAATCAAATAAAAAAAGTTTCACATTATTAACTAGAATCAAGTTATTTGTCCCTAAGACAGGGGTGGATTGGGAATTCAAGAACCTGAATTTATGAATCTAGAAATGGGAGCGAAATTATTGTGGATATTTATTATCGGGAAATTGGCTTGGTGGAAAAGAGTTATTTAAAAAAAATATTTTTCAGGAACTAGACAAAGATGTTTAGAGAATCTGACAAAAGTTGAAAAAGGATCACAAATATTAAAACTTCTTCTTGGAACTATTATCCTCATCTATGAAAAACTATCGTGGATACCTAGAAATGGTAGGCGCATCAACCTATGGGAAGACAATATTATGGGGAGCGAAGGCCTTTCTCTGCATTTGGAACTTGCTCCCTTATGGGCCTGGATGGTTGAGTAAGGAATTAATTCACTATTTGATATTTCATTGTGGAATGCATATTCTAGGATATGGTTACAATGGATGTCTCTCTCTCCACCTGCCCCCTTGTTTCCTTTATATC
>JASDQU010790126.1:287134-323101 GCA_032191745.1 Picea mariana | reverse complement strand
CTATCACAGAGTGGAGGGCTCTGTTGACTGCTTCTTTCACTTCGATTTGCTCTACGAGCAGCTGTTATTTTTCGTGTTGCATTTGTATGTTCTCTTCTTCAAAATTTTCCTGGAGAGCAACCTTCTCATGTTCTGCAACTCTATGTTGTTCTATGATTATGCCTTTCACTTGCTTCAAGGCCTGGGTGGTTTATTCTGTTTCTTCTTGTGTGAAATGAAGGCGATCTTTGGCCGCATCAACTAGTCAGTGGAGTTGGGCTAGCTAATCCCCCAACTTTGGTTCTCCTGATGGAAAGGGTGCAGTGGACACTGTGCGGCTGGACTAAAGGGCCTATTGTACCCCTTAGAATTCAACCTTAATTCTGTCGTACATTTCCTCCTTCTTAGCTTCTTGTTTCTCCACAATTTCCAATGAAGCGTCGTTTAGGGCTGCTATGATGAAGTCAAAATCATCGGTAGTGAGCACAATCTTCATCTTGGTCACGATGGCTTTTGATTTCTTTCAGGAAGATGGTTTCAGGGGAGAAACCTTCCTCTTATTCAGGCGGTCAACCTTGTTTGTGGGTGGTGTTACTTCGCATGGTTTCTGTTCAACTCCTTTTCCATTTATTTCTTCTACTTCGTCATCACCCCCTTGGTTAGGTAATACTAAAGCAGTCTTTCCTGAGGCACTGCTTAAATCTTGGACCTCTTCGATCTTCTTCATTCTACTAGGTCTGGGTGTATCATGTTCTTTGTGCGTGATCTCTAGGTTGTTAGGGTCAGACATCCCTACAGGGTTTTCTAGAATAAGGAGGTCTGTCAGCTAGTCCTTAGTGATCTCCTTAAGGCCCTCTTCCGTGAGTTTGTAGTATGACTGAAGCTGCTCCTTATGTTCATCGACTTAAACTGTAATGTAGATGAAGTGTCGATCTGTGAAGAACTTCATCAGGGGTCGAAACCTCTATAGGGTGTTCAGAGTCATGCTAGGTTCAGCTTCGATGGCTCTCTTTAGCTGAAGGTAATATGTGTGAAAAACAATGTTCGACTACCACTGTTTGTTCATATCACTCGAGTACTAGAGTGTGGTGAACTTCGCAACAAGTTACTCGAACGGTTCAATATTCGGGAAGGTCACACCTTTTGGAATCTCCCAAGAAACAAAGGTGATGAGGATCAGGAGCCATCTAAGGTGAAACTCATAGCCTTGATCCTATGCTTCGTGGCAGTCTAGTTCCAACTGATTGACTAGGTACTTCACCCAGTTCATCTGTAGACCTTCCACGCACTTCCCTGCGAGGTCAACGACAAAGCTTATGACCTACGTAGGTATGTTCTTCCTTACTAACTTCCTAGATATTAGCTAGTAGGCTAGGTGCACTGCACCATTCTGGATGGAGGCTACCTTGTAGCCTCGCATCCCCTTTTCAACATCGTCGTATGTATCCTTGATCTTCTGTGATAGTGCATGATCTGTGGCTTTTCCTATATAGAACCCCTGTGGGTTAGGTCCTTGCATAATTAATCCTATGATCCTATGGATCAACATCGAATAAACTGTGATACAACAGTCTAGCCATAAGTAGCCTCCATGGTAACATGAAAGCAATAACTTGACACATGGGTTGACTTCATGGTGCCTTCAAAAGTGTGGGATTTTCATTACGTTTAACAAGGTGGACTACGCGAGGTTCATCATCCATGATTGGGGGATTATATTTGAGTTCTTCCCCTTCGTCCTGGTCAGGTATTTATACAGGGTGAGNGAAGTCATTGAACTTCAACGCTATGATCTTGTCCTATTGCGCTCAAAATGCGCATATCCCCTTCGGGAGGTACACAGTAACCATGGTGTATTCAAAATCTCTTGGCACACTATCATGACTCACTGCGTGGGCCAGAGGCAGGATTTAATCAGGCAATATGGTTGAGATCAACTTTGCACTTGCTAGGTCATCTCTATGTTTGGTTCTCTTTTCCGCTGATGGTCAGGATGGTCTGGCTCCACGAGCAGCCGACGAAGAGTCTTGCACTCCTCTCATCGATGACGCTTGTACACCCACAGATGTCACTCTTTCAGACATGACTATCTCATTCATGAGGTCGATGAGTACTTCCTTCACAGACCCTTTGAGTGTGCTAAGTTCTTCGGACATACATGCTCGTGGTTATATATCTCAGGTTCTAAGAGTAATTTCTCAATGCAACGGGATAGATGGCAATAGTGTGATGATCACTATGAAAAATCAACTATTCTGTGGGCTTAGATAGTCAAGGTTGGAAAAAGTGTTCTCGTTGCGTGGCACGACAGGATAAATAGATAACTTGGCAATGAGTCTCTTGCAATGGGTGAAAATCCTTCATTAACTCAGTTATGTCTGTTATGGCATGTTCCCAGTGGTCTGGTGGTGATCTTTCTGACCATAAATTCCTTTCTACCCATTCAGGCCGTGGGTCTAACAGTTATATTGTTTCCATCATCTATATTTCTTCACCATGGTGAAGTGCCATGTGACGCAGTTCTGATATCCCGACGAAGTTCCAATTTTGCAAATTTTCCTTTTGCAAAGTTCCCTCTGGAACCTTCTGTAACTTTTCAATCTTAGCTCTCTTCTTACTTAGTTTTCTAGCCTTCTTTTTAGTGAGCTTCATCTCGGAATTCCTTTTTCCATTATGATTCTTATCTTCTTTTGGTAGAGTAACTTCATGCTGGTGAGATTCTTTCCTAGAAAATAGGGGTAATACTTCATCTATATCTGGAATAGGTACTTTAGTCTTATGTAGGTCTTCTGGTGTTCTTCCCACTTTGACATCCAAGTCTCTGGTTTTAAATAGCTTTTCTCGGTTCTCCCATTCTTCCATCAAGTGTGCGATCCTCCTAGTCATGAAATATTTCAAATCTTGCTTCTTTTTTTCTAAGACTTCTTCTTCTTTCATTCTATCCTGATCTCCTTCAATCCAAGTTTTTCCTAGTAACATAGAAAATGGAGCATTTTTCTCAACAAATTTAACAACTTCAAATTATTCGTCTGTCGAAGTTCTATGAGCACTCATAGATATCTGGGTAAGTCTTCCACATAGGTTTATAAGCTTTCCTCTGAATAATCCTATTCCTCCTAATGAAGGAATCATAGCAGGCTCCCCTAAAAGTTTCCAAGTTATTTCTGTCATGATATTCACTTGTGTTTCCTCATCCAAAACACAATCAATGTCAAAGTCTCCTATTCTTGTTTCAATCCATTCTTTTTCTTTGAATATCTATGATAAGCTGATATGTCGGTGGTCATTCAGTCTTTCTTTCATCTATAGCAATACTTTTTCTGATTCTTTCTGGGTTTTTGTCATGGTTTCATTTTCTGGATCTGCCTTAGGGATTTCTTGGTTCATATTCATCCTTTCAACCTCATCAATCATTCTATGGAAATTCAAAACTTCATGTTCCATATCTTTGCAATAGAGGAAACTAGGTCTTCTACCAGGGCATTCCTTAGCCAGATGTCTCAGTCTTCTGTAACTGTAACAAAGGGTTAACCCCTATTTCTTTTAAATGGTCCCCAACCTTTCTTGTACTGTGCACTAGGATCATGGTAGCTAACCTGTAAAAAATTCTTTCTAGGATCCTTCATCCATTTGTTAGTCCAAACATTCTCTCTATGCATAGGTCTAACATATCTTTCACTATTCTTATCATGTCTACTCATATCAAATCTTCTTTCTTCTATCAGTGCCCTAGTTTTCAAGATAGGACAAATCTTATCAAACATACCTAGATCCATACTTTAGAAACAAAAATTTCCACTAATCTTATCTTCAGCAGAGCGCAAAGCTTCCAAATCTAAAAATTTTCACTATTCTTACCTCTATCAGATCACAAAGCGTTCAGATCTTACCTCTTTTCTTCAAATCGAACTTCTTTTCTTAGCACAGAGCTTCATAGATTGAGTAGAATATGACGCACTAGAGAGACATATCTATGCACAGAGATTTCACAATTTCAGGTCAGTTCTTTTCACAAAGCTTATTTTTTATCAGTTCCCAGCAATCACAGTTTCAGGTCCCGGCAATGGAACCATTTGTTGGCACAGGGGCAGACCCAGGGTTCAACGCAACAACAAAACCCTAACTACCAACCCTTTTGGCAACACCTGCGAAGAAGATGAAGTCTCACTCAAGGTAGAGGTAGGGGTGGTTGCAGGACTTAGATGTCTGCAACCTTAGCTAGGACACAGATATGTGATTCTAACACTTAAAAGAGCACTCAACAATTAACATTCATTAATATCCAGTCTTAGTTACAATGCAGTTAAACCCTAATTATAGGTTATCACGGTATTCATTCAGATATAAGGTACTTAAGCACTAAGCATATGTACATAAGTCAGAGCTAACATCCATCCATATTATTAAGCACTAAGCATCAACAGATCTATCTATCATTCATCTATATTAAAGCACTAAGCAAGTAAACACATAAACACATCAATACATCACACAAAGCATAGCAACACAGCATGTACGTGGTTCACCCCCACCCTGGGGCTATGTCCACCAAATCTTCTCTTCTTTATTATATTTGGTCAAGCTTCTTACAGGCACATAGCGTCCAAGTTCTACTCCACAGAAGACAGGAGATCTGCACGCACTCCATTAGATCCTCCTTCTTCTAGCTAGGGTACACCACCAAGCCTTCACATAGTCTCTTGCAGTTACTTGCAATAGCCTTGCAAGCCTCACACAGTATGCACAAAGCACTTACAACTCTTGATCACATAGATCCAACTCTTGCACTTAGCACATCGGCCTTCTAGGTCTCTCCTCTTTCCTTACATCACCTAGCTACTTATTTATACATTGAAAAATAGGCCTAAACATGGGTAAACCCATGGGACGACATCCCATACCCATTACATAATATTCAATCCAAAAAAGGGCCCTAAAAGGGGTTGAGATCTAGTGATCTCCGCTTCATCTTGCGCTCCTCCTTCGACAACCTATCGAAGTCCCAAAATTAGGTCAAACATGACCAAGAATCCTCAAAACTTGGTCAAGGGCCAACAATGTCTCTTTGCTCGCATCACTTGTGCTTTCTGTTCTTATGCATTTTATGCTTTGTGCACCATCTCTCTTCTATTCGCCATGCCTCTGCATGCTCTTCACTACATCACGGTTCTTCCCTACAGGTTGTTCAATGTGTCTCTTCCTCACAACTGCATAGCTAACCAATAGAATTACCTCACTTCTTTGTTCTTGATCTCTTTCTCATGTCAAGTCCTCTGCTTGATCATCATGGCAACTCTTCATCCTCTCTAGAAGTTGACTCCATGTGTTCATCATCAGTGGGCGTTATGCTAAGATTACTTAGCTTCTCTGGAAGTCGAAACTCTTTGTCTTCTCTATCAGTTACAGCCAGTCAACTATGGATTCTTTGGCTCCTAAGCCCCTTCCTTCACATGATCATTGGTGGTGACCATACGCTTAGTCTTATCAAGCGCTTATCAATTCAACGGTCATGATTCAGTCTCCTGAAATGGACAACTATCGTAAATTCAACACTTTTCCCTTTGGGTCTTCGTGACTTCCAACCTTTCAAATCTCCCGAATACAATATTGTTGAATAGATCGGAAGGTTCACATTTATATATCTGAACTAGATCAATGGTTATATTCAATCCTTACATCTATCCTTCATTTCTTAATCCAATGGCCAAGACTTAATCAAGAAATGATATGGCTGGCCACCTTTTACTTTGCAACTTCATCTATTATGCTTACACTATCTTTCCACTGTGTTTTGATCAATGGTTGATAGTACACCCGAAATCAGATTGAAGGTCAAGATCTCCTTTGGGTCTTCGAACTTCGGATATTTAGAGTCTCAACCCTTTATTTCTTTCATACGTCAATCTTCCAGAGCTGATAGGCCTCTGACTTGTGTCCCTCTCGAATTAATGGTTGAGATCTCCTTGGGTCTCCGGACTTCGAAGATTTAAAATCTCAAACTGTTCTTTCCTCCAAAGTGATCACCTGCTGACTCAATCATTAGACGGTGGATATCACTTGCTATCGGTTAACATTTTCACTTACACTATTCTTCCATTGTAGTAGATCGATGGATGAGACTACTCCTGAAGTGATATTCAGATTGGACGTCTCCTGTCCACTTTGAGCCTTTGACATTCAATACTTCGGGTCTTTGGGCGAGTACTGGTGGTAAAAATCCTGAAGCAAAACTCTTGGAGTGATGTAACTCTTGCATCACTCGATGATGTGTCACGAGCCGATCATATGCCACGTGTCACTCAGATTTGTTATCTGCACGTACCTGAAATGATGATTTCAACTTGACACTTATCTTTCTCTGATTGTGCCACGTGTCCTTGCTAGCGTAGATTGCTGACATGGTCTGTCACATTTTCTTGCTGATGTCGACGTAGATCTCCTGATGTGACACATGTTCATATCCTTGATCTAATGGTCAGGATAGTATCTTAGATCGACGACTGAGAGTGACTTTGGATCTTCATCCTTCGGGACTTTGGGACTTTTGACATTTCTTGGTGGTGAAACTCCAGAAGCAATTCTCCTAGAGTGACACAACTTTCTTACATCACTTGTTGACATGGCATGAGCCAATTTATTCTTGACACTTGTAATCATTTGATTATGCCATCTGTATTCACTGACGTGGTCTACTGACATGGTCTGCCACATATCCTTGTTGACGTGGTCTGCTAACATGATCTGCTGATATGGTATTCTAATGTGGTCTGCTGACCAACATCACTGATCCAACGATCCTCATATGTCCTCCAAATTCGATGGTCCAGATTCATTTCAGATTTCTGGGATTTGGGTTTTTCTGATCTCAAACTTTCTGGAGCGTAACCTCCACATATCTTTAAACCTGAACTAAATGTTGTTCATCGATCAGTATCTTAGATAGACGGCTTGATTTGTTAGCATTGCAGATCTGCTATCTTATCTTGTCCTTCCACTTGAAATTGATCCGACGGCTGACAGGAATTCGCATAATCGAATTCTCAAACATTTTCCTCGCTTATCCTATCCTTCCACTCAAAAGTGATCCAACGGTTGTGAAGTTTCTTAAAATAGATCCACGATCAAGAATGATTGCATGACCACAATCTATGAGTGTTTTAACTCGTCACCCAACTCTGCAATGGGAATATGTGTGTTATTGGTGAGTTAACCACAATCGTTGATCTTTGAAGCTATAAGACTGGATGGTCCTGACTATTTGCAGGATGGGAACAAGCATGATGTTTAATTCTCCTTTCAATCTCTGCACTTCATCCCTTTCATAGATTTGTCGATTGCACATCCGATGGACATGATTTAATATGACTTAAACTCATTGTTTCTTAGATCAACCACAGTCGTAGATCTTTGAAGCTATGAGATCTAACAATCTAGACAGATTGCGGGATTGTAACTGGTGAGTAGTTTAATTCATCTTTTTCTCCCCGTAATTCATCCCTGTCGTTGATCTAGCTTGCAGATTAGATGGTCTTGATTTGATCTGAGTTTTATCGTGCCATCTCTTCTAAGATTTAATCTCCAGTCACTTCTGTATTGCGCTTTCCTTTCTAAGTTGTGATCTTTGCTTGTTTTTTGCTCCTCCTCCTGAGCTTACACTTCCTTCTTCTCCACCTTTTGTTCTTTCCATCAATGACAAGCACAGTCTTTCCTACAAAATATGCCAACAATCTCCCCCTTTGGCATTGATGGAAACCCTCAACGGCTGCGCTAGACTGCTTGGACCTCCAACTATAGCATCCAGACTACTCCTTTTCTCCCCCTTTGACATCAATTCCACAAAAAACATGCCCCCTCTTAGATGTTGTAATACTTTTGGGAGGTATCAGATATTCAACCAACACATACTCCCCCTCACAGGATGGACTCTCTTATGTTGATAATGGGGTCATGCCCAACTTCTGGCGTAGATACTCAAACTGAGCTTTTGCAAGAGGTTTAGTGACGATATCAACAATTTGATCTTTGGATGGAATATAATGCAAAGAAAAAATAGTGTTGGTCACTTTTTCCCTAAAGAAGTGATACTTGATGTTATATGCTTGGTCTTGAAGTGAAATACAAGGTTATTTGACACTAATTGCACTGGTATTATCACAATGAATTGGGATCGGTGCAGTATATTTTACCTCCAAATATGCAAGTGTCTGAATCATCCACAATACTTGGGTACAACAAGTAGCAACTACAATGTATTCAGCTTTTGTAGTTGATAAGGAAATGGAACCTTTTTTCTTACTCAACCATGATACAAGAGAATCTCCTAAGAAGAATGCACCTTCACTCGTTCTTTTCCTTTCATCCATGCAATTAGCCCAATCAACATCTGAATAGAATGATAGATGAAAATTATGATTCCTAGGATACCATAGGCCATAGTTCATTGTTCCTTTCAAGTATCTGAATATTCTTTTGACAGCTAAAAAATGACTATGTTTAGGTGCAGCCTGATACCTTCCTACCATTCCAAAAACATGCATTATGTCTAGATGGGATGCTGTGATATACAATAGGTTCCCTATCATAGACCTATAGGAACTTTGATCAACATCAGGTGAGTCATCATCCTTTCTTAACTTGCATCCAATGACCATAGGTGTGCTCATAGGTGTAGAATCTTCCATTTGAAAACTTTTTAACATTTATCTTAGATATTTCTCATGAGAAATAAATAAACCTTCAGACCTTTGAGTAATTTGCAGACCAAGAAAAAATGACAGTTCCCCTATCATTGACATTTCAAATTTAGACTGCATGGCATAGGTAAACCATTTTATCGACGAAGCATTATTGCTTCTGAAGATGATATCATCTACATAGACCAACACGATGAGCAAATCATTACCCTATGTTTTGATATATATATTGATGTCAATTGTTCCTCTCTTGAACCCTTTGTCTTGAAGATACTTATCCAGTCTATAATACTAGGCACGAGGAGCTTGTTTCAACCTATATAAGGATTTCTTCATCTTCCAGACAAAGTTAGGGTTATCTCATAGTTGGAAACCCTCTAGTTGTTCCATATAGACTTCTTCTTTTATATCTCCATTTATAAAAGATGACTTGACATCCATTTGATAGAATTTAAACTATTTATGACAAGCATAGGCAAGAAACATTGTAATAGATTCTAATCTTGCTACAAGCGCAAATGTTTCATTAAATTCCAGTCCTTCTATTTGAGCATATCCTTTGCAGACCAATATAGCCTTATTTCTTACAATATTTCCTTGCTCATTAATCTTATTTTTGTAGACACATTTGGATCCTATTACTTTTTTATTTTTTGTCCTAGGAATGAGTTCCCAAGTGTCATTCTTTTCAATCTGGTCCAGTTTCTCATTCATTGATTTTAACCAATTGACATCTTCAATGGCTTCATTGAAGTTCTTGGGTTCCACCATGGATATGAAGGCCATATGTGATTTCTCGATGTCTTTGGTTATCCTTCTCCTGGTTTGTACACCTTTGTGTTTCTCACCAATTATTTGACTTTCAGGATGATTCTTTTGAGTAATTCTAGAGCAAGGATTTGATGTTGATTGTTGTCCTGACTCTTCTTTTCTGGGTGTCTCTTCTCCATCTGATTCTTGGACCTATTAATATTCAATTTCAGTTGTGTCCTCTGTTGGCCCTTAACCATTTTTTTGGAATTTCTTGGTCATTCTGACCTATGTTGGGACTTTGACAGCCTGTCGAAGGAGGAGGGCAAGTCGAAGCAGAGATCACGGGTTCTTGGCCCCCTTTTGGGCCCCTTTTTGTGTTTTTGGGAATATGTAACGGGAATGGGATGTCGACCCATGGGTTTTATCCATGTTTAGGCCTATTTTGTAATATATAAATAGATGCCTAGGCTAGATAGAAGTAGTAGTGAATCTATGTGATAGAGGTCGGTGTGCTAAGTGCTAAAGGAATGGCTAAGTGATAGATCTATGTGATCAAAGGATTGTAAGTTCTCTGTGCATACTGTGTGAGACTTGTAGAGCTGAGTGCAAGTCCTTATGAAAGACTGTAGAAGGATTTTTGTTGTAACGCAAGGAAGAAGGATCTAGCTAGCTGCGCAGATCTTCTGTCTTGTGCGGAGTAAGGGTTTTGAGGCTCTATGCTTATAACCAATTGACCGAAGACAATAAAGAAGAAGAGTTGGTGGACGTAGCCCCAAGGTGGGGGTGAACCACGTAGACCCTATGTGATGTGCTTTGTGCTTTATCTTGATGTATTTACATATTATATGCGAAATGCTCTGATATGTTTAGATAGATCTATTCATGCTTGGTGTTTATTATGTGAGAATGTTAGATCTAATCTAGATATTCATGCTTAGTGCTTGGTATGATCATTCTGATCCATTTGTATATGCTAAGTGCTTGAATACTATAGATTAGTGTGAATACTGCGAAGCTCTATCTTATAAGCGAAGTGGTTATTAATTGTATATCAAGGAACTAACAGTGCTAAGTGATTTATTAAGTGTTCTAATCATAGATCTGTGTCCTAGCTAAGGTTGCAGACACTTAATTCCTACAACCACCCCTACCTCTACCTCGGGTGAGACTTCATCTGCTTCATAGGTATTAACGAAAGGGCTGGTAGTTAGGGTTTTGTTGGTGCGTTGTTGTAGTGTTGAACCTTGGTTCTTCCCCTGTGCCAACAAACGGTTCTGTTGTTGGGACCTGAAACTGTGATTGTTGGGAACTGAGAAAGAGGAAGCTCTGTGCAAAGATTCATCCTGAAATTGTGAAATATTTATGCGTAGATTTGTGCCCTAGTGCACAGTATTCTACTTGATCCATAAAGCTCTATGCTAAAGAGAGAAGGTTGGATCTGAAGAAAAGAAGAAAGATCTGAACACTTTGTGCTCTAAGAAAGGTAAAAGTGGAAATTTCTGACTAAAAGAGGTAAGATCTGCAAGCTCTGTCCTCTGATAAAGGTAAGAATAGTTAAAATTTTTAAGATCTGGAAGCTTTGTGCCCGATACAAGTAAGATAATTGGAAATTTTTGTTTCTAGAATATGGATCTAGGTATGTTTAATAGAGTCTATCCTAGTTTGAAACCTAGGTCATTAATAGATGAAAGAAGATTTGATATGGGTAGATATGATAAGAATAGTGAAAGTTATATTATACCGATGCAAAGAAAGAATGTTTGGACTAAAAAATGGATGCAGGATCCCAAAAATAATTTGTTGCAGGTTAGCTCCCATGATCCTAGTGTGAAATATAGAAGAAGATGGGGATCATTTAAAAGAAAGAGATGATTAACCTTCTGTTACAGTTGCAGAAGACCGAGACATCTTGCTAAGGAATGCTCTGGTGGACGATCTAGTTGTCCTTGTTGTAAAGCTCTAGACCATGAAGTATTAGATTTCCCTAGAATGATTGCTAAGCTTGAAAGAGTGAATCTAAATCAAGAAAACCCTAAGGTAGATCTAGAACCTACAGACGAACCTCAGAAAGAATCAGAGAAAGCATTGCTACAGATGAAAGAAACCCTGAATGACCAACGACATGTTAGCGTATTAGAGATATTCAAAGAAATGGAATGCATCGAGGCAAGAATAGGAAAAATCAACATTGACTGTGTTCTAGATGAGGAAAAACAGGTGAATATCATGACAATGAGAACCTGGGAAGCTATAGGAAGGCCTGCTATGATCCCTTTACTAGGAGGAATAAGTTTATTCAGAGGAAAGCTAGTAAACCTTTTTCGAAGGCTCGCTCGGATACCTATGACTATCAATGGAACTTCGACAAAAGAAGACTTTGATTTTATTAAATTTGTTGAAGACAACGTCCCATTTACCATGATAATAGGAAAACCTTGGATTGATAGAGATCAAGCTAGACGAAAAGAAGAAGAAGAAGTTTTGGAACAGAAGAAGCAAGATTTAAAAGACTTTATGACCAAAAGGATCGCGCACTTGATTGAGGAACAGGAGAGTAGATTGCACATATTTAATACTAGAAACACGGATGTTGAAGATAAGAGAACACTAGAGGTTCTACAGAATATTGAGTTACCTATCCCAGACAAAGAAGAAGTATTATCTAGGAACCCTAGGAAAGAATTTCAACAACGCGAAGTAACTAAGACCAAACAAGAAAAGAATCAAAATGAGAAAAGCATTACCGAGACGAAGCTCACTGGAAAGAAGTCTAGAAAGTTAATAAAGAAGAGGGATAATACTAAAAGGTTACAGGAGGTTCTAGAGGAGACCTCGCATAAAGAAAAATTGCAGAATTGGAGCTTTGTCAAGATATCAGAACAACAACACATGGCAATTCGCCATGACAAAGCAATATAGCCGTTGGGAACGATATATCTGTTCGACTTCTGCTCCGAACGGACAGAAAATCAATAAAGGTTCGTCATCCAACTATTGGACCGCGCCATAATGGATCAAACTGGAGTTAATGGAGGCTCATATCCGTTGCAATCCAACTGTTGTCGAATTACCTATTTATCTCGTCACACCATGCACCAAGAACACTTTTTCCAATCGAGAATTCGATCCCACAACCTAAGCTAAGTTTATATAGTGATCATTTTTCTCTCGTTCTCTATCCCATTACCATGTCTTCGTTGTTCCCAAATCCTGCGAATTGTTTACCTCAAGTGTGTATGTCGGAAGCATTAAGCACTGCAGAGAAAGCCGCTGAGGAAGTTTTGATCTACTTGACGACAAAGAGAGTCATGTCAGAGAGAGGAGTGTCTACAGGTGTACAAGAATATTCAATGAGAGGACTGCATGCCTCTTCGTCCACTGCTTGATCCAGACCATCCCAGCCAGCTAATGAGAAACACACAAACCACAGAGATGATATCGCAAATGCTAAGCTGATTCTGAGAATTCTACCTGCTTATATACCACCTCTAAGCGGTGCAATAAACCGAGATAGTGCGCCCTGAGATTTTGAATATGAATTGGTCATTACGTACCTTCTGAAGGGGATACATGTAGTGCGCACAAATCAGGATAAGATCGTAGCATTGAATTTTAGTGACTTCAACCTCGACGACAGGAAAGTGTACAATATGCTAGCCCCATACAAGTATCTGACTAGAACCAAGGGAAAGAATTCAAATATCATTCCCCAATAGTGGACCATGAACCTTGTGTAGTCCACACTCCTTAATGTAATGAAGATTCCTCACTTCGGGAGGCATCAAGAAGTGAACACGTACATCAAGTTGTTGTTGTCCTACTATCATGGAGGATACTTATGGTTGAACCGACACATCACAGTGGATCCGAATTTGATTAATCGGATCATGGGGCTTAGCATGCAAGGCCCTGACCCATAGGATTTCTACCCCAGAAAGACTGCAGATTATGATCTCGCCTAGAGAATAAAGGATAATTACAGTGATGTAGAGAAGGGCATCCGAGGCTACAAGGTAGCCTCTATCCAGAGTGGTGCAGTGCGCCTTTCCTGTCAGTTGATCGCAGGCAAGCTAGTTCGCAAGAACCGACTAACCCAAGTAACTGGATTCGTAGTCAAACTCACAGGGAAGTGCGTGGAGGGAATACAGATGAATTGGGCAAAGTACCTCATGAACCATATGGAACTAGATTGCAAGGAAGAACATGATTAGAGATATGAATTCCACTTCAGTTGGCTTCTTATCCTGATCACCTTCATCGCATGGGAGATGTCGGAAGGTGCGACCTTCCTAGACACCGAGCCATTTGAACCTCTGGCTGCGAAGTTCAGTACGTTGTGGTACTCCAACGACATGAAAAAGAAGTGGCAATCAAATGCTATCTTCCACACATATTATAACCAGTTGAAGGTAGCCATACAGGCCACACCTCGCATAACCTCGAACACACTTTACAGGTTTATACCCTTAATGAAATTCAGCACAGACTGCCATTTTATCTATATCACATCACGCATTGATGAGCATAAACAACACCTATAGTCATACTACAAGTTAACGAAGGATGAATTGGAGGATATTACCAAGGAATGGTCAGTAGACCTCCTTGTTTCAGTGGACCCTGTGGAGATGTCTGATATTGACAGCCCCGAAACTACATCGGATACAGCCGGACCTAGCAAGATAAATAAGACTAAAGAGGTCCACAATTTAGACAATGCATCCATGAATACCACGTCCATCTCAACAGAGAAAGGAGGTGATGGAACATAAGTCAAAAAGAAGAAAGGCGAGGTTACACCACCAAGAGACGAGGAGGATCCCTCGAAGAAAAGAAATATTTCCCCTCCGAAACCTTCTTCAAGGAAGAAAATGAAAGCAACCAAAACCAAATTCGAGACCACCCTCACCTCAGACGACTTCAACTTCATCGTCGTAGCACTGAATGATGCCTCCCTGGAGATAGAAGAGAAGCAAGAAGCTAAGCAAGAGGAGGTATTCATTCGGATTAAGGATGAGCTCCAAGGAGTGTAGCAGGCACTACAGTCCAGCTGCACAGTATCCACTACACCCCTAAAAGTTGGAACACTAGGACTAGGTGATGAGCCTGCTCAATTACACCAGATCGCTGATATAGTTGAAGCTCACCTTCGATAAGCCTAGGAAGAGACAACACAAGCCACCCAAGATTTAGCGCAAGTACAGAAAGACCTTGAGGACCAAAGAAGTAATATAGAAAAGGAAAAGCTTGCTCTCCAAGAGAAATGGGATGAAGAAAAAGCAGAGCTACAACAAAGCAAGGAACATTTTCTTGCCGAGCAACTTGAAGATAAGGAAAGGGTCAATAGAGAACTTCGCTCTGTGACAGTCATTGAAGTACAGACCAAGGAACCAGTTCCACTATAGGTGGCATAATTGGAAGAGGTAATCCAGAAGCTACAACAACGCATCGCGGACTTATAGCTCCACACAGCACCTGAAACCCCACAGGATATAAGGAACCAAAGAGAAGCAGTTGCCCACAGCATAGTTGATAAACTAAAATCTCTTGCCTTGGATTGCAAGCAGCTCAGTAACCACAACACCCAAACCTATGAAAATCTCACTGAAAATCCGGAATTGTAGACAATGGAGTCACAGCTCCAAGAAGCGAAGAAGAATGTAGATACACTACAGGCGTAGATGAAGTCCCTTTCAGTTGTAGAAAGGATGAAGAGATCTCAAGAACAATGCACAGCTCAGCATCAAATCCATATGATTCAAAGCAAAGTGATGGAAGTCACTCAATGACTTCAACCTACGCAAGATAAGGCATGTCTATTGTTTACAGAGGTTGAGAGCCAAGGAGTAGAGCTAGAACAGGTCATCCTCACATCAGAACAACACCTAGAAGGGCCAGTGAACTACACAGTGATCCAGGAGTTCACCGAACAAGAGACCACAACAAAGCAGCAAGTCGAAGCAGCTCGAGCCAAGATCGAGGCGTTTGAGGCAGAATTGCTCAGACCAGAGTGACTCGGGATGAGTCACATGTGAGTGTTGGGGGCCTATTGTCCCTTGACCAAATTTTGGGAATTTCTTGGTCATGCTGACCTATGTTGGGAATTTGATAGCCTATCGAAGGAGGAGCACAATTCGAAGCGGAGATCATGGCATCTTGGCCCCCTTTTTTGGTTTTTGGGAATATGTAATGGGAATGGGATGTTGGTCCATGGGTTTTACCCATGTTTAGGCCTATTTTGTAATATGCAAATAGATTCCTAGGCTAGATAGAAGTAGTAGTGCATCTATGTGATAGAGGTCGTTGTGCTAAGTGCTAAGGGAATGGCTAAGTGCTAGATCTATGTGATCAAAGGATTGTAAGTGCTTTGTGCATACTGTGTGAGACTTGTAGAGATGAGTGCAAGTCCCTGTGAAATATTGTATAAGGATTTGTGTTGTAACACAACGAAGAAGGATCTAGCTAGCTGTGCAGATCTTCTTTCCTATGAGGAGTAAAGGTTTTGAGGCTCTGTGCTTGTAATCGATTGAACGAAGACAATAAAGAAGAAGAGTTGGTGGGCATAGCCCCAAGGTGGGGGTGAACCACGTAGACCCTCTGTGATGTTCTTTGTGCTTTGTCTTGATGTATTTACATATTATATGTGAAATGCTCTGATATGTTTAGATAGATCTATTCATGCTTGGTGCTTATTATGTGAGAATGTTATATCTGATCTAGATATTCATGCTTAGTGCTTGGTATGCTCATTCTGATCCATTTGTATATGCTAAGTGCTTGAATATTGTATATTAGTGTGAATACTACAAAGCTCTGTCTTATAAGCGAAGTGGTTATTAATTGTATATCGAGGAACTAACAGTGCTAAGTGATTTATTAAGTGTTTTGATCATAAATATGTGTCCTAGATAAGGTTGTAGACACTTGAGTCCTGCAACCACCCCTGCCTCTACCTCAGGTGAGACTTCATCTGCTTCGCAAGTGTTGCCGAAAGGGTCGGTAGTTAGGGTTTTGTTGGTGCACTATTGTAGCGTTGAACCCTGGGTCTGGCCCTATGCCAACATCTTCTATAGTAGACTCAATATTACTCACCTCACTTACTGGAACTCCTTCATCAACCTTTAAATCAATGCAATCAACTAATTTATGCAATCTTTTATTAAAGAAACTATATCCTCTACTATTGGTAGCATATCCTAAGAAGATACCTTCATCAGACCTGTCATCATACTTGCCAAGGTTTTCATTATTATTCTTTATGTATCACTTACTCCCAAAAACTTTGAAGTGTTTGATTGAAGTAGGTCTTCCATACCACAATTCATAAGGTGTCTTGTCACTATGTGGTCTGAGGTGGGCTTTGTTAAGAATATGGACTGTTGTGTGTATTGCTTCTATCCAGTAAGTTTGACCAATGTTCTTCTCATTCATCATTGACCTAGCCATTTGCTGAACTATTCTGTTTTGCCTCTCAACTACTCCATTTTGTTGTGGAGTTCCTAGGATTGTGTATTCTCTCTTGATCCCATGTTTGTCATAGAATTCCTTGAAATCAATTGACATAAATTCTCCTCCTTTGTCTGATCTTACTGCCTTTAACCTCTTTCCTGTTTGATTCTCAGTTAAATCCTTAAATATTTTAAATTTCTCAAATGCTTCAACTTTTTCTTTGAGAAAAGAAACCCAAGTAAGTCTGGAGTAATCATCAATGATCAACATAAATTATTTTTCCTTCCCTGTGCCTTCCTTTCTTGATGGTCCACATAAATCCATATGAACTAATTGGAGTGGTTTCTCTATTGAAGCGAAGCTCTTGGATTTAAACAATGTCTTGGTTAGCTTTCCTACTTGGCAGGGTTTACACACGAAGTCTTGTGGCTTTGATATTCTTGGAAGATATTTTACTGCCTCAAGATTTTTGAGCTTGATTAAGTGGTCAAAGTTTAGATGTCCAAGTCTCCTATTCCATAACCATATTTCATCATGTTTTCTTAGATGACACTCTTCTTTATCTTCTTTTAGCACATATACATTATTTTTTGTCCTTATGCCTTCAGATACCACTTGACCTGAATTTACAGATTTTATCTTACAATCCTTGGAAGTGAACACCACTTCACATCCTTTGTCACACATTTGACTTACATTGAGAAAATTATGTTTCAGCCCATCTACAAGCATAAAATCCTGGGTTTTTCCTTTACCATTACTCAAACTCACCGTCCCTTTACCCTTGATTTTACCCGGTTCATCATTTCCAAAGGTCACATTTCTTGTTTTTCTTTTACTTATAGACAAAAACTTATCCTTGTCTCCAGTCATGTTCTTGGAACATCCATTGTCTATATACCAGGGGTCTTTTTGTTTTTGAGATGAAAGTACTAGACCACATTTTCAACTATCTTTCTTTTTCCATGTGCTGGCATTTCTAGATAAAGGATTTATCCTTGGATCTGCCTTGTACTTCTTCAGATGGCAGTTTGCAGCTTTGTGGCCGAAGTTATGAAAGTTATAACATTTGATTTCATTGTTCATTAGGTCAAAATGATTGGTGATATGTTGTATATTCATTGGTTTCTTATTTATATGTTGTAAAAATTGTTTATTTCTTGACCTCCTCAGTTGCATGTCTCTAAACTTAATTTGACAATATACAATCTTATGACCAAAATTAGAACAGTAAAAACGGTAGCCATGGAAGAAATTTTGGTACCTAAAGGATGGCCTTCTTCTTGGAATTTGTTGCTCCATATTTTGATATCTTTGTTTTTTATCGGGGATCATCTTGTCTTTATTAGCTTTTGGTGACAGATTACTCTCATGGTCTGATTGTCTGCTGACTTGGAACTTGATCATCTTTACCGGCTCTTTGCTTTTTGGTTGTTTGCTTCTTGAACCATTTACATAACCTAAACCAATATTCAACAAAGGATATCTTTGTTTGCTTAGAATGTCGTTATGTTCTTTTTTGGCTTTAATGCTTGAAATATTTTGGAGATACAATGTTTTAAACTTCTCCATCTCTTTTCTGGTTTTTACTATCTATTCTTCCAAGGCTTCACATCTTGCCTTCTTTTCTAATAGTTGTTGTTTCAGAATGTCCTCTATTTTCTTTGCCTCTTCTAATTCCACTTTTAGTAGGGAAATGTCTTCATCATGTCCTTTATTGTCTTTCTCGAACTGTATCAACAATTGTTTTTGTTTTTTCTTCTTAGATCTGAGTCTAGCAATTTCTTCTAGAGCACTGATCATTTCTCCTTCCAAGTCAACCACATCTTCTTCATCGTCAACATCACTTTTTGTTCCTTATTTATTATCATAATCCTCTTTGGACATAAGAATAAAGTCATTAATCTTATCTTCACAGGAAGAGTCACTATCTGTGTCTTCTAAAGAGTCATCATTGTTTACACATAGACTTTTATTTTTACCAAATCTCTTGGGTTTGTACTTCTTTTCACCTTCAAAATTTTGATCATGTTTCCTATGTGGACACTTAGATGCAAAGTGACCTATCATTCCACAATTAAAACATTTGAAGGGAAATTTTCCTTGGTACTTGTCTGATACTTTCTTTAGTCTTCTCACACATTTTGTTTCAATTTCATTAGGCTCAGAATTCTCATTCTTATCTTTTATAAATGATGCTTCTATAGAGGTGGGTTTATCTTTACCTATCCTCATTTCATAGGCAGTCAGAGTTCCTAGGATTTGGTCAATAGACAGAGCTTTTAGATCATTATGTTATTCTATAGCAGAGACCTTTGGGTTGAACCTATCTGGCAGAGATCTCAAAATTTTATGAACTAAAGAGACATCCTCAATTTTTTCACCAAGTCCTATCATTGCATTTACTTATTCTTCAACTCTCAGAAAGTAATTCCCAACAGTTTCATCCTATTTCATCTTTAGTTGTTCAAACTATAATCTGTAGGTTTGAAGCTTGGCATCTTTTACCTTTTCATTACCTTCATAACTACTAATGAGTTTGTCCCACATTTCTTTGGCAGATTCTAAGTGCATAACTTTTACAAATTCTATTTTTGCAAGCCCACTCAAAAAAGAATTCATAGCCTTAGCGTTGAAGTTGAATTCTAGCATGTCATCCTTAGAAGCTAGTACAACTGGTTTTACATAACCAGTCTCTACCACATCCCAGACATCTGCACCTAGGGAAATTATGTACGTTCTCCTCCTAACTTTCTAGAAGGTGAAGTTTGTTCCATTGAACAGGGGGGCCTTATTGGTTGAAGTTCCTTCATGGCTAGTCATGTTTAAGCTCTAGGATCTACCCTTAGATAAAAGGAACCAACTCTGATACCAATTGTTGGACAACTGAGAGGGGGGGTGAATCAGTTGTTACTGTTCTTAAACAATTATTCCCATTTTAAACTCTTTAAAGAACACTCAATGGCGATCACAATAAAGCAGGGAAGTAAGCAATAGAATATTCAACATCAGTCACACACATGAAATATACAGAGATAGAAAAAGTGCATTGCAAACGAAGGTATCACACAACCCTCTACAAAGGCACCCATGAATGAGACACTACAACCCCTTGTATGTCATCAACCCCATTCCCATTGAGTCTTGACCCCAACCACTTCATTCACTTTACATGTCTTAGAGAGGGATCTCTTGGAAACTCTCTTTGACCTAGAGAAATATCTACCCAATAGGACACCTTGTCAACCCTCCCATATTCAAGCTTGACAAGTCGCATAATGTCTTTGAGCACTTAATTGTTTAACATAGTAATATTTGATGCACATAATTAGGTGGCTCATTTATTGATTGGATTCATTTATCATGATTTTATGACTAGATATCCTTGGAGGGAGTGCTTATTTGTCTTTGCAGTACCTAGTTGGTGGACAGTTTTGGAAGAACAAGCCTAGCTTGGGATTCCATGGGGCTTGAATCCCACAGGTGGATGCCAAGGGACCGCATGCAAGATGAGACATTGAAGGCCTAGAATATTACTTGGATGACATAACCTATCCCCCACATGCCAAATGTTTTTCCTAGGAGAGGAAAAACGTCACCTTTAGAGGCATGATGTCACCTAGGGGGGTTAGGGTTTGGTGTTGTGGTTGATATGCATTGGCACAAGGAAGTTTTGAGGGGTTTGAGGCTTTGACCATGAAGATATTTGTTTGGATTCTTGACATTTGGCTTTGGGAAGCCTTTCTACACTCCTCCACCAACGACCTTCTCCCAGTGCCAAAACGTCCCCTAAAGGGGTAACATCTTTATAAACTAGGGTTTTATTTGTGCAAAAGTGAAATTAAAGTGAGTTGTTTAATATTACTTTGTAAAAGGGGAAAGATTAGGTTTTTTTACCCCTAGTCTTGTGGTTTACCCTTAATTATGTAGAAAAACTATCTTAGTGACATTTGTTTTATAAATAAGAGATCATAAGATCTCGTTTTAACATAACTCTCCATTGTGAGAGGCTCTTGGACTGGAATTTTCTCTCTTTGGCTAGTTCTCTCTCTTGTTATTTTTTTTGTGGCTATTTCTTGGATTATTGGTTTATGGAAGTGATGCTCTATCCTTGGAAGGATTTTCTATAGCTTTTACGATGGTTTGTCTTAGCTTTTTTCCTTGATTTGGTAAGGCTTCTACATTGTTTCTATCATTTTTTTTCAAGTCAAGGTTATTTGATAGAGATAGGTGGGAAGTATAAGTTCATACACCCCCACATTATTCTCCATCACTTTATGCTTACATGTTATTGGTTTAACAAGGGTTTGCTAAGAGAAGTATAAGGGCATACACCCTCTTAGCCTAAACCCTAGCTAGAGATACTTGCCTTGGGGAGTAAGAGGATCTACAACCCCAAGGAGGTAGTACCTCTAGATATTTCTTTTCTTGACTCCATTAACCCATTTTTAAAGTCACTACTCATTTACTTATTGCATGGGAGAAATAAATTGTTGCCTTGGTAAACATACAAATTTCAAGTTTTAAAGTTTTCTCTTTTGGATAGTGATCTTGATGCCTTAGGGATTCTTCCTCCCTTAGGGCATCCCATTTAAACCATAATTTATTTCTTTTTTATTAAAACTAACCTACAGCCATTAGGGCTGCTCTAACCCTAGTCTACTAAGCCCCTTTTCTCCTAAACTAACCCTAGACTATGCCTAAAAATCTTCCCTCACCCACTACTAACCTAGGTGCACCTTTTGGGACAATTACGAGTGAATTTTGTTGGATAAAATTTCTGATATAGAAATTGGTTTTCTACATCCATAAGGCTGATAAATTCACTTCAGAAACCCTAATATCAAGTCACTCTTAACTTTTGCTTTCACCGCCAAAATTTGCTAACAGTTTGCCAACTTGTTCTACTAGGTTTAAAGCATTTTTGGGTGTCTTGTTTGAGGATTTTTGTGTCTGATTTTACTGATGTCATAAAAATATTTCTACATCCATAAGGATGAAAAAATAATTCTGCATACAATCTTTATGATAGCCACATCTAATTTCTAAAGTCTCATGCTATAATTTGTGAAATTTTTCTAGTCATTATCTACTTGTTTCAAGCATATCTCACTTGAATTTAAGCAATATTTTAAGAAGATGTAATACTTCTTCCTTGCTGATATAAACGGTTATCTATTGCTGAAAATTAGGGACAAAAAACTTAACTTGCTGATCCAAATAACACACATCATTGCAAAGTGGTTTTTCTTGTGTCTTGGGCAAGTACCAACATCTCGGCAATTCACCCAAGTCTTCGGAAACCTTTAAACCACTTGAGACTCGTCTTTGCTTTCAATTTTCCATCTAGATATTTGAACTTAGGGACCTCTTTCTTTCCTTTCCATTTTTCACATCCCTTTTCCCCCTAGGGTCACCAGGATCTCCTCCCTAGAGTGAGCTAGTCACCCTTGAAGTGTGGGACCTACATCGAGGTGACATTGGGTGTAGTGTCCTAAAGTTTTCACCACTTGGTGGTTGGGTCAGGATTTTCCCAACCTATAACTTGCACGATAACAAACTCTATTTATAATCCTTTCATTTTTAATCTATACATTAAGCTTTCTCATTAATCTCTATAGCTTCTTTGCATCCAATGTGAATTGGATTAATCTTTGAGACACTGCTTCTCTAATTTGATTGTTCCACTCCACCATATCTACAACATTAATTTGATTCAAATATACTTGTACAAATGTGGTTTTATACTCATATCCTTCTAAAAATTTTGTAGTGTTAGGCTATAGCACTAGTAAATTAAATTTATTCATTTCTTGATCAGTTGATGCTAGAAATAGAGGAGCTCCAAAATATTCTAACTCTAATTGAGTTTCATGACCCAATTTCAATTGTTGAGTGTCCTCATTACTATCTTTAGGAATCTTTAGTATTCCTCCTTGTTGATATTCTAATGATGTCTCACTAGTCATCACCATAGGATGGCTTTTAAAAATTGAGTGTGGAGAAACTGACATAGGAGTAGAAGTAATAACCAACAAAGGCTTGCTTGATTTCTTGGGTTGTAATTATTCTAACAAAGAATCAATATTTTTAGTAAAATATTCTTGTAAAACCTATTTTGAAGTTATATAAGAAGCATCGACAAACTGTGAAGCATCTCCCTGAATCTTTGCTCTTTTTTTCGTTAGGTTCATGTAACATCTCTAACATTTTCCTTTTATTTCGCTTCTCTCATTCTTCCCGATTTTTATTTGTTGTACTTTTTGTGGTAGCACTTTCCTATTATGTAATGTTGGACATATGACTTAATTAAATTATAATGCAATTAGGATCTACAACATTTTTAATTGAACTAAACATCATTTTGGAATCCTTTTTTGACATATGGTGTTCTTTAATCTTTGTACTTGCTATTTGCATTTTCATTAAACATTGCACCTCTTCCCAGTGTCTTTGTTATCTATTTTTTTGAATCTCAAGATTAGAATGATGAACATAAGGTGCATAATTTAGAAAAGTGTATTTCTTTGAAACCAAATGATATGGGGCATATTTCCAAATATTTTCCTTCTTCAAATTTAAATAGGAAATCATTTTAGAAACAACATCTGTGATAGACCTATGTTTTACAATAAAGGAGAAAACCTGAAAAGGCAATATGAAAGAAGATTTTTTACTTTTTGATATAAAAAATAATTGATTGGCTACAAGAATTTGTCTAAGATATTCTAAGGAAAAAAGACGAGGTGATAAATACATGGGTAGGAGGTAGGGTTCGATCTCACAACCATAAAATCAAATAATAGTGTAGTATGGATATAAGTACCAATCACCAGTCCTAGTTTTAGGGATTAATTGGAGGACTTTACGAAGTTACACTAGAATTCAAGATGACTTCTTTCCAAAAATAAGAGTATAAACATGAGACACGAATTGATTGTCAAATTGCATGTAATTCCCATTGGATGCGATAATTGATAAAACAAGAGTCTATTCAACCACTAACAAAGGTTTTCCTCATACTTATTTCTAAGGGAAAGATGTGGGAAAAAATAAGATTGAAAATACAAGAACATATGCATTAAATAAGATTGATATCAAAATGCATTAAAATCATGAAATGCACATAATTGTTCATGAATGGCTATTTCTAGAAACTTTGCAAAATTGTATTCAACCGAAGGTGTACAAGATGAAGGGGATATATCAATCATAATACATAGAAAAAATTCATGTACATTGGAATCATCATCATTTCCAAGTATACGAGAAATCATATATATAATTTGTTGATGAATTGGGGAAAACAATGAAGATGTCATGGGAAATAAATCAGGAATGGAACTCTCATCTAGTAAGAATCAATGGGCAACTTATTTTTTATCATTAGGTGCCCAACTATTAACTTTGGAAACTAATTTCTCCTTGTGAATTACATCAGAATGTGTGAGTAGGAGAATCATAGAAGCAATAGACTATGGTGTAACATTTAGGATTTTTCATGTACCATATGTGGAAGCTATAGTCCAACTAGAAGGGTCATACAGTTTTGTAAAAGTATCAACTAAGTTTGGCTCTCGAAAATTTGTGGGTATCACAATTGATTCTAAACCACTTGGCCATATGGTGAATGTCTTAGTTCCACTCAAGGATCGACTCTTAGATAACTCCTGCATTTTCCATAGGTCACCTTGAGTTATGCAATACACAAAAATATCCCAAAATAAATTAACAAGACTTTTTGAGTCTGTAGAGCCATCTACTATATTATCTATAGATAATGTTTTTCTAGAAGGATTCATTCTCTTAGAATAAACACAAACTAACTTTATCATAATGGTGGAATAGATTTGTGTACTTACCAACTTTGAAAACTAGTCCATCTGAATCAGTTCTTTTCCACCATCAAAAACCTCGATTGTATATGATAGGAAAGTTTACAAGGGAATGATATCCTTGTTGATGACTTAGTAGAATAAAATCTGTGAATATTGCACACACATGAAAGAATAACCATGTTAGTCTAACCACTCCCTTTAAAATCACACAATATTAGCAAGGAAAATATCGAAATAAAATCAACAAAATTGATAACTTCAAAAAATGAATTTTCAAGTGGTTTAATATATTTCAAATCATCAGATATAATGATGTAATTGAACGTACCCCAAGTTTCAGCTCGAAGTGTTTTTTTGGATGACATACCAATGTTGAGACATGAATTTCATGTGTCCCGAAAGAAATATGTGACCATTAGATCAAGTGCGTGTAAACTATTGGATTTTTCAAGTTGTGGGAAAAGAATTATATCTGAAGCATCTCTCATCTGGAAACAATTATCAACCACTAGATATTTAGTATTTCATATGTTGGATGTTTCAGATACACCTGATAGTGTTATATTTCATGAAACTCATATACTGAAAAAAAAAAATTGAAGGCATGTGCATCATTGGATCAATATGCAACCTTCAACACAACGATCAAATGAGATATTTAACTTAACACCAAATTAAGACACATTAAAACTTAACCTAATAAAGTATTTACATAAAATCTTATCTACAAATAAAGTCTAACTTCATTATTATTTTGTTTTGTTTTTATCTTAAAAAATAAAATAAAGTAGAAAGAAACTGATTGAAATATGAAAGAAATGTGTAACCCAAAATAAGCTACAACATAGCTCAATATATAATCAATGGTTCCATGCCTATCCTCTAGAATTTCAGTTAAAATCTAGTTGAATTGGCCCTTTAGTTCCTATTCATTGTCCTCATGATTTTCTAGTATATTCTTGGATGTTGATTTGTGGTTGACAATCTTATTGTGGTTCCTTTTGCTTATCATTGATTTGTGGAAGAATTTGGAATTTATATCACCTTCCTTAATAAACTATATTTAAGATTTTTATTTCCATAATATTTCTTTCTATTTTTCCCTGGTCTCAATTTCCTTTATGATATGGTCCTCTTTGGCTACATACTTTTTGAATCTTCCTTCTAGTGTGATACTAACCTACGATTTATCCATATCCTTTATAGTTGATTCTACGCATGAAAAATATTTCCAAATATGTTCTCGTTCCTTAGTTTTATGTTGTGCTTAACCTATTTGATAATCTACTAAAATTGGTACATTTTGGAGCCCTTCATAGTTCCCACTTGCATCCACTAGGTTTTAAGATTGGTCATAAAGTCTGGGTGGTCTAGCCAAAATTTCTCAAATATGAAAGTCTTTGGTTTTGGTATTGATTAGCTATCCCAAGACAAGCTTATTGGCCAATGATTGGAGCTTGTGAAAGGAAGCATTTATACTATGATAGACATTCTCCTTTGGAATATATATTTGGATACAAGGAAGCGGTCCATCCTTACTGCAATCTGATGTGCTCCTCCTCTTATGTTATTCCAAGTATGGCACTTGTTGTGTGTTTGAATGTCCACAAGTCACAACATTTTAATCATGTTTCTGAAGGATAATCTATTACAGTCCAAACTCCTTTGGCCTCCCTTTTTTTCTTGTAGGGATGAAATCATGTTGAAGTCACCACCCAAGATCCATTGTTGTCCTTGGATGACCTTTCCCAAGGTAAGTAGAGAAAATAAAAGGAGGTTTTAAGTATAGTGTTGGATTGACAATAAGAATTGGTCATAAATCCTTGATCCTAATAGTCTAATGTCTTCAATGATTACTTTTCTTGGGTCCCAAAGCAATTCCAACCCACCCACAAAGACATTGGTTTCCATGGCTAAGACTTATCACACCCGCCAACATTTTTTAGCTATGAAAATGATTTTTTCCCCATCACATTTGGTTTCTAGGAGCATGACCATCATTGGTTTATCCTAAGCTATTCATTTCATCTTAGGAATTTCTTTCTTGGAGCATTCAGTTGGGAAGAAAAATACTTTTATGGGATTCTAATTGCTTGGCCATAATCTACAAGAAGGCCCCTCGCCTCTTATAACATTTTTTTAGATATCTTGTGACCCCTTTTCTTTTCTTTTGATGTTAATTTCTTTTTATACTTGAGAGACGTAGTTCTAATTCCCAAAGCTCTTGATTGGCTATGACTTTGTAATGTGCTACCAAATTTCAGTTTACTTTTTAGTAGGTCTCTTTGTAGCTACTATAAGTATGATATAAAAAATATATTTCTCTCCATGTTTGGAAATGAGAGATATAATGTTGATATCTAGTTATTCTGTCTCCATGCCTTGAGGTAGACCCTCTTCCTTTGAGTCCCGGAGGTATATCTCCTCCACTTCCGTATTTTTTTCCTCAAGAATATTGGCCTTAGTTCTCGTGTTTGGCACATCCAGATCTATTTTTTGTCATTTTTATCCTCTACAATAGAAATTTATTTGTTGTCAATATCATTTTTATTTGTTGATGTTTCTCCCGATTGAGGATTTCTTCCCTCTGAATCCACAAGAGTTTGGAAGTTGTTTTTATTTGTTGTATCAATAGTAGGGGTTGTATTAGAGCTTTTCCTACCCAATTTCCTTTTGCTAGGGACCTTTTTTATGCCTTATAGTTTTGTGTATTCCTTGTTTTTTTTTTCATTTCTCCTTTCATTAAGTGGGAAATCCTTGAAGAGGTGGCCATGTTCATGGCCCTTCTAGTAGTGCGAATGGATGTGTTCATAATCCAACATTTGAACCCACATTGAATCCTGAAATATTATGTTGACGGGCTTTGGAAATTCCACTGCCACATTCATGTATACACATATTCTAGCATAGGAGGTGTATCTACCCATCTTCATGACTTAAAATATCTTGAAAAAAGATCCAATGGTATTCTCTATGCCCTCCAGGGTTTCATTTTCCCAAAAATCCTATGGCTAGGAACACATGTGGATCCAAACAGGGGCTTCGATGAAGTTTTCTTTCTTGAGGATAACTTACTTTGTCTAGTACCTCAAATGTAAACTAATAGAGTTGAAGAAGTAGGCACCTTCTTTAAGTATGTCCTACCTTGTTGGTGCACATTCGACATAACTAGGGTAGGTGGTATATACACTCTAGGAAAATTTTCTAATCTTGGATCTGTTTCTTCCACTCTTGATATTTATTCGTGCATCAGTGTTGATGTTTTATTACCGCGTGGAGTCTTCACTCCTAATGTTGATGCTCCTTTATTTCATGGAACCATGACTTCCTATACTATGGCTCTTGTATGAAACACACTTGATTCTATGCTTTATAATATTTGTGTCTTCTCTAGCTCTTTGTTATCTGCAAATGTTTATGCAACAATATCCCTTTCTCATTACCCTTCATTTACTTTTATAGCTTGCTTCCAACTGTTTTATACCTCTTCGCGCCCAAATTTTAGTTCCATTTGATTGTATTCACATTCAATTCCATTCATATTCTACATTAAATTCGTATATTTTGATAGATCATGGTCGATATTTTCCATCCTGTGAATATCTTCATTGTCTCTTTTCATTTATGACTACGTGTTCCCATTGTATTGTCATGATTTTTTCTCTTTAATGCCTTTTCCCATCCTCTTCATAGTTCTTTATCCTGGTTCTTCAATCTGCCTTTCTGTGCTCAGTTCCATTCTCCTTCCTTTCTTCAACATTTTCTTAGTCATATTTGACTCTTTGAAGAATGCCTGATTCATAAATTCAATTCTCTTCTCTCATGAAATGTTTATTATGGCTTTCCTCAAGCTCTTTTATTAATTTTTCTTTTGCTTTTCATTTTTTCTATAATACAATATAATACAAATACTATGGTACACATACTATGTGCTCATACTAGTGCGCATAAGAACAAATTTCCTTATAAAATTTAAGTCGACTACCATTTATGATCCCTTCCATGATTTACCCATTCAATTTCTCTAACTGGACAACACCTTCTTCTATCATAAATATTATCACATATGTTCCTAACCAGTGCATTTGGAACTTTCCAGGGTGCTGCAAAAATTTGTTGTCATAGATTAAAACTAAGTCTCCCGTTTAGAACTTATTTTGTTTAATATGTTTTTCATGTCACTCCTTCATGCATGCTTTCTGAACTTGATGATGAATTCCTACGACGAAGTAGTCTTCCTCTAGTTCTACTAACTCTGACAATATTTTCTCTACTATGCTAGAATCTTTAAGCTTTGTCAACGCAACAATGCATAGACTCGACACAATGAATTCCATGGGAATAACTTCTTCTTGACCATATACTAATCGGAATGGTGTTTTTCATGTCAGCTTCTTACATGTAGTCCTATGTTCCCATAGTACTATAGGAATCCTCAAGTCCCAGTCATCTTGATTTACATTAAATATCTTTATCGGTGCATGCTCCAAGATCTTGTTAAACACTTCCATTGTTATGTTTTCCTTAGGATGATAAGGTGTTCTCTTTTGGTGGTGAATATGATATTCTTTCGTCAAAACATCAATTTTTATATTCAAGAAATTTGTTTCCTGATCACTCATAATGATTCTCAGGCATCCAAACCTCATAACAACATTCTCAAAGAGAAACCATGTAGCGGTTTTCGCGCTACAATCTCTGACGGGTCTTGCTTCAGCCCATCAAGTCAAATAATCTATCACAGTGATTATATATCATGCTCCTAACCTTTTTTTTGGTGGGTTGATCAGTCCAAGAAAATAAAATTCCCATTTATCAAAATCCTACACCATAATTTGTGGTACTAAACGAATCTAATCTCTTCTAGATGACTTTCCAACTCTCTAATAGACATCACAAGTCTGACCAAACTCCTTACAGTCTTTATGAAAGATGGGCCACCAATGTCCTACATGCAAAATATTGTGATCCATCACTTTCCCTACATAGTGGCCTCTCGTATCTCCTTCACATGCCTATGATAATATCATAGGTCTTTCATGCTCCAATACACATCACCAAAGAATACCATTTGTTCCTCACTTATACAAATTCCCTATTATAATCTCATAATTTGCTTCCTTTACTACTAATTGTTTCTTCTACATAGTTGTAAATTCAGGTGGGGCTACTCCTATGCTCAAAAACTAGAAAATATTTGCAAAGTAATCATTGACCATCTATACTGCAAACAAGTGCACGTATGGTAGTCTATCATCCAAATTTTCTACATCTTCCCTTATCAGTATTCATGACAAATGATCAGGTACCGAGTTTAATTTCCCTTGTTTCACAATCACTTCAAAGTCATACTCTTGAAATAGTGATAACCATCTACATATATTCCCCCCCAACACAAGCTTATTGACCAAGTATCTCAATGCCAAATGATTTGTATACATCTTAAAATGTGATCCTAGTAGATAATGCCTAAAATTATGTAGTGCATACACCATTGCCAGTCCTTCACGCTCTGTAGTAGTGTAATTATGTTTAGTAGTTGGCAGTTTTCTGCTGGCAAATGCAATGGGATGTTACAAACCTCCTTCCCCTAGATAAGCTAGAACTGCACCTAATGCTATAAATGATGCATCTACATGGACATGGAATTCCTTCTTCTAATATGGAAATACTAAAATCGATGCGGTAACCAGTTTTTACTTCAAGGTATCCAAATTTTGTTGACATTCCTCGTTCCATTGAAACTTGACCTCCTTCTTTAGAAAATTTTCCAATGATATTGTGATCTGCGCATATCCCCTAATAAACTTTTTGTAGTACCCTATATGACCCAATGTTTCCCATAATCATTGCAATGACATAGGTGGTGGCAAATCAATAATAATAACAATCTTCATAGGATCAACCAAAAGTCCTTGTTTACATACTACATGACCCAATAGGATACCAAACGGTGCATAGAAAATGCACTTCTTCAAGTTCAAATAAATATGGAACTGTCTACATATGTCCAACATTTAGCGAAGAGTTTCAACATTGTCTTTTAGAAAACTGAATAATGTCTAGTCATCCAAATAGACTTCTAGGAATTTATGAATAAATTCTTGAAAATTTGTGACAACAACTCGGGAAAATACCATTGGTGCATTTTTCAATCCAAAATGAATGACTATATATTGATAACATCCCCATTATGTCACAAATGTTGTCTTATGCCTATCCTCCTACACAATCTTGATCTAGTGATACCTAGAGAATCCATCAGCAAATGAATAAGCTTCATATCCTCCTACATTCTCCAAAACTTCATTTGTAAATGGAGTAGGAAATGGGTCACGTAAGAAAGCATCATTCAATTTCTGCAGATCCACACAAATTTTGATTCCACCTATTGTATTGTCTTGAATCACCATGAGACTGATCCATTCTAACTCTTCAATAGGTTAAATAATCATGGCTTCCAACATCTTATCTATTTCTTCTTTCACTTTCTTCTTATATATTGTGTTCAATCAATACGGTCTCTACTTCACTGGATTGGCATCTAGTTTCAAAGGAATATTCATCTCCCCTAGATCCCCAACAATCCCTTTCATTTATGAGAATGTAGTCGGAAAAAGGTCATGGTATTCATGCATTAAATCAACAATCTTCTCGACAGTTTCTTCATTCCAATAATCTCCAATGTTTGTGAAGTTGGGATTATCCTTTGTACCAATATTCACTTTACACATTCTCAACATCTTTGCATACTCAACGAACTCAATATCAGGACCTTCTACTTTGCTCTCTCCTTTGGTTTCCAGTATTTGAAAATTTCTCAAGTCTTCATCCTCCTGGTCTCCTCCAACAATGTTATAGCACTCCAAAACCTCTTGAAAATCCACAGAATATTTTTTCACACTACATAAAGCTACTGGTATCTTCGAATATTACGGTATAAAGATATTGGTCATAATAATCTGCAAAGTTGTGTCTACCAAAGGGATATCATCTTCAAACTTGAAATTTACCTTAAATTTGTGAGTCAAGTCTTCCTAGTTTGTTGTTCCTCTACGTACTTCCAGTTCTAAATACCAGTTCTTTGGGATCATGTCCAGAGTGTGTAAAAACAAGTGTGTTCGGTCTTGCTTAGGTATTGAGCTCCATGTCACAGTGCACTGTGTAAGATGACCTATAGAACAACTCAACCTAGTATAATTCTATGCAGAATATTCATTTTCCATTCCAAGCCTGACCTGTAATAGTCTTATACATTGCTTACAATTCTCTACTCTATCCTTATGCGCATCCCACCATCTTGCAAGAGTCGCTTTCAACGAAGTCTCTAAAGATATCAATCTTTGTTGATCTGGTATCTACAATATAAATTATTTTACAAAAATATCTACATATGTTATTCCATCATACTTTGGGGGATCACATACCTCATCTCCAATCCAACGTAATGTGCAGTTAATACAAGTACTTCTCCTTGTAGATACCTCATGTAATCTTTGTTTCCAATGTTCCAGGGCTTCTTCTGAATCTGATGCACAAGAACTGATACTTCACCAACTGAGTACACCTTCATCAATAATATTAATATAGTCATCCATCCACACGTTCATACTACAAATGTTATTGAGTTCTTTTCCCTTGTTGGTTCCGCATATCGTCATCCTTCTGTGGGATACAATGGCACAATAACTCTCAAGTCTGCTACTTCAAAGATCATTTGTATGTTTTTCAAATCAATAATGGGATGGTTATCAAAAGCCCAATCAAGTCCAAGTAAATATAGAAAAGGTTTAATACCATATACTATCTCGATTACTTCAAAATATACTATGTTTCACACTCCATCGATGTTAACATTCACCCTTTTCAATCTTCCAATAGGGACAATCCTGTGTTGATTTGCTACTCCCAACTAAATTGGTGACTAGATCAGTTTCAGTTTCCACATCATTTCCCATGTCTTCTTCGGAATGATGTTCACATAAGATCCCATATCCAATATGATATTATATATATCATAATATCCTACCTACGCATTAAATTTGAATTCCCTATTCGTCTTTTTCTTGCACTGTACATGGTTAACTGCTTGTTGTGCACTAGGTGCTTCTTTATCTTGTGTGCATTGTTTGATAATATCACGCAATCCGTTTAATGTAGTTTCATCCTTCATTAGTTATAAACAACTCTTTAAGAAAAGTTTTAGAGTACTTACCTTCTCAGCTATCCTTTCTGTCATCAAGTGGTCATAGGATGGAGGCATGTCATACACAAGTGGCTTGTCATACACAGGTTGTGAAGTCGATGCTACCCATTATGTTTCTAACAATTACTTCCTTGATTTCTTATAAGTGTCTCTCTCCTTCCGAGGGTCAAACATTGGAGGAAGTTCTACTTCTTTCCTGACCCATTGTTCACTCTAAATTCTTTGTTTCATCGCATCAACTCATGTTATTTCTCCTATGCGCATAACTACTTCTACCCTTGGTTGATCGTCACACTCTTCCACTACTATCATATGAAAATTCTAGTTCCTCTTTTTTTGCAACTTCGTGATGAGTTGCAAAAACTCTTTCATCGCATGATCCAACTATATACAATATGTGCACTTTGTACAAGGATTCTGACAATCTCGAGCTAAATGCCCAGGATGGTTACAATTATAACATATAATCAATCCTCTTACTTTGTTGAATCCTCCTCTTCCTCGACCTCTGAATCCTCTTCTTACTCCTTGATTGTAGCCTCTTAGAGTATTATATTGTGGTGCCCCTCCTTCTGGTCCTTCTTCCCCTTGAACTTTGTATGCATCTGCAGTGCATTCTCTCATGAGATTGAATGAACGACATTCCTTTTCGTCATGTCCAACTGATTTATAAAATTTACAAAATAATTTCTTGGTAGTGCTCTGATACTTCTACATCAAATGACATGCAGTCGAGTGATGACCCATTATTTTTCATATCTCACAATAGACTCCTCCTCCTAGTGCCAAGGGGTTTGGGGATCCTGTAGCTATATATTCTCTAAAATATTGGAACTTGTTCTTATGATGACCTTTTTTTTGCATGTGGTACACCAAACTTCTTCATTCATTTATTTCCCTTTAGAAAGCTCCTGCAACTAAATTGTCAATTCTTCTAACTGCAACTGAACCTGAGCCATCCTTGTGTCATTTTCTCCTACAAGGGATGCTTCTAACTTCATGGCGATCTATAGTGATTCAAACTGTGACATAATCTTCTATTTCATCAAGGGACATCGTATATGTGGTAAAAATATTGCAATGAACCATTCCCTATGATGCTCATCTAGAATTTGGAAGGTCAATCAATCCATCAATATCTTGATCTATGATCGAAATCCCATACTGATTCATTCTTCCGTTGTTTGATATCTTTCAGTTCTATAATACATTGTGACTCAAATTTCAGTTTTTGGAATTAGTTTAACAAGGCTTACTTGATGTCTCCCAACATTCTAGCTTGTCCCGCATGTGCAGTGGATTGATACTTCATATACCAGAGTAACGCACGGTCTTCGAATGTCATCACTAATTGTGCAATATTTGCATAATCATCCTGGACATTATTCATGGTCCATATCACTTCATATAAAAAGAAGTGTTGTTTTGAATCTTTTGTCCCTTCTCCATGAAAGACAAGAATTATCAAAGTGGGGTCTACTCCCGCCATCGTGTACTCCACAATATTCTTCCTTGGTGATACTACCTGAAGCTGTGTTTTCATACTACTTCCACTACTATGACTACATTTATTGTTATCCTTTCTTCCTTCACTAACTACAAGTGATAAATCTTCATATATTACCTTGGTTCTTGGAGACACACACAAGGTCATGGGTTCAACACAGAGTCTAGCCTGAGTGGGGTTACTAGGATATGATGTATCTCCTTCTGTTGGATTGAGCTGATGATATTTTTCCTTTTACTCTGTGCGCGGTATTCCTTTGATCTGGAGTAATACACTAGTGTCTCTTTCCTCAACCTCACTGTGCTTCTCTTCTCTCTCAACCAAAATCCTCTTCCTAATGTACCGTAATATTTCTCTACTGTGCAACACTCAATGTTACGAGGGAAAAACTCTCTATGGCCAAGGGTAAACCACAACAGACAGGTATGACTGCAAAAATCAACTCAATTCCATTGTATTCTATATAAATTAATGTGCAAGATAAGAAAGAGGCCTACCTCGATCCAACGTTCGATGATGTTCCATCGTTGAGTACTTCGACCCAAAGCTTTATACCTGCAACAAGTTCTCAACAAACAAGCAAAGTAAGTACATAGTGATAATATAAAGGGGTTAGCACATTAGATAACATAATCCATTAATAAACATTACAAACATGCCCATGGATAATAATCATATATTTGCATGATACCAATAGGATGGGAAAGGAGTATTTCTATTAATAATTGGTCAACAGAAGTGACAACATTACATACTTTTGTGTCGGCAGGGTTCGAAACCAATAAACCAAGTTCCTTCCAATTGATCCTCCACCACTTCAATCCTCCACCAAAGGCAAGCTCATAGGAGAGAGACAATGAGGTTCTCTCAACAATAGGGAAAGAGCTTGGGGGTTGAACACTGTGTTCAGACTTGAGGGACAAAGGGATGCAGACTCAATATGAAGTAATTTCTCCAGAGTAACTTTTCTCTCAAAGTTGAATGCTTTCTCCTCTTTTTCCATAGCTTGGAATTGTTCTTTTATAGTCTTCAAAATTCAACTGAAGGGTCGAGTCAGAACGTTTCCAGTATGTGGAAGGCCAAGGATCAGAGATCTCCTATCATGACATGGAAACCCAACTCCATTTTTGTATTTTTTGGCACAAATCCCGTTGTACGCGGGCTATAGTGGAGTAGCCTACGTATACGCATGTTGTATAGAAAATAGGGCACGTTTATGTGGAAAAATGTGTATTTTTTGCTCTAGATTCATCAAAAAGGGATGACAAGTCTGCATAGGGAAATGGAAAAAGTCCCTCTATGAAAGATAACAATGGTGAGGCAAATATTGCTATAACAGATGCTCCCTAATGTGTGAGACCAGAGGAGTATATGTGATGGAAGAAATACATTATAAATAATCCAGGAGTGGAGTGGTAGAGAACCAACTGGACGAACTCGATTGCTCATTACATTCTGTATTGACTTTGCATACATGGTTTCCAAGAATACAATGTAGATCCATGTGGAAGATATACCAAATAAGTTTCTTTGGCCATGAAT
>JASDQU010790126.1:275960-286617 GCA_032191745.1 Picea mariana | reverse complement strand
CAAGTCTTATACACTATCCGCCAAGGGTGCAAGTATACATCATGTGAATAAAGGAGTTGAGGTTGAACATAATGAGACATCGTTTGATTACTGGTCATTGATGTATACCATTAACAAACGCGAGACAACCTACCAATAATGAAAGTAGGTATCAAGGCACCAAGTACATTTCTACAAGTGTGAATAAAGGAGTCGGAGTCGAACACTTTAGGAATCCATTGATCAAGAGACATTGATGTATTCCCATCTGTCAATGGCGAGAGAGGCTGCCACTAATGACTGCAAGCCTCAAGGTACTCATAAAAATCTAGGTCCCATATCCATAATAAATGAGCTAAAGTCGATGGAAAGAGACCTGTTGAAAGGAGAGAATTAAGGCATCTCTCATCAGTCAGCACGAGGAACAAAGCAGGAGCTTCATGATTTGGTGGAGATCGGATGAAGAACATGTTCATGAACCAATGACCCTATGCATCTTTCGCATGTACCAAATGCAAGCAGTAGACGAAAAATACCCTCTGAATAGCAGCCAATGATGAAAATTGTTGACAAAGGCAAGGAAACCACCAATAATGCTAATGGCATCCAAGACACTACATGAATCCCAAAGTGTGAATAGATGTCTTTCTGTCGAACATAAGGGAAACCACCCAGTCAACGACCAATAATGAAATGTCGATCGGTGGGTTCAAGGTGACCTACAAATAATGAAAGTAGGGCCAAGGTGCATGATAAGACCATAGTATCATGTGATTCTGAGACAAACTGAGGGTATGGCCAACATGCAAAGTCAAGATTTCTGAGGAGTGGTCGACACAGGTTGATAGACTTCCTTTGAACAAGAGCATGAGACATATGGTGGACTTCGGTAGAATAGATTCAATGATGTGACTATTATATGTAGGATGCATCAATAATGTTCTCTATAGGGACTGGAAGAGTAACCAGTTGGTAGAGAAAACTCTGTAACGAGATCAACTTCCTAAGGCCATGCTAAACCCAAAATTATAATGACACAAGGACTCAATAATTTTGTGCTCTGTTCAAAGGCGACACAAATACTACCAATTATAATATAGTACTCCCTTCCCGCCCTTATTTTTTTGTTTTTTCATAACAAATGAATGCTATGATACAGAGGAGGAAATGAGTGTCGCAAGTAAGCAAAACTAGTTCCAGCAGTGGTACATACCTATGCCCAATGCAAGGAAATTCATGTGGGATATGGAAACTCGGGGTGATGTTCCCTCCAGGGTATAGGGTGTCAAATTGCGAAGGATATAAACAAGGCTCTGCTTGGTTGAGGATGAAAAAAATTCATAGGCAACGGTTTATAACGCAAAGCGAGAACCAGCTAAAGGCTCAATACTGCAAGCGAGGGCATGAGGTGCAATCACAACTTAACGCCAAAAAATATCCTTTTTTATGTCTTTTAGTATACTTGGTGTGAAAAAGGGGTAAACTTGTGCCAAATAGATGTCTTTTCAAATCCAATTTACGAGTGTGAAAAAGACAAGTTCACTTAGCAATCTTTTCTATTTTTGATAACAAGTTAGAAAAGAGCTTAACTAAGACTCATGACCCTTCAAATTCAATTTAACGAGTGTGAAAGGGACAAATCACTCGACAATCTTTTCGGATTTTTAGATGAGTCAGAAAAGAGATTAACTAAGACTCATTTATGTTATTCTAATTCACATGAAAAGGTGGAGGCCAAGGCTCCCGTCCCGGTCTTTTACGAAAATTCAGTATCTTACAGATAGCTGAAAAAAGCTTGGGAAAACCCAAAGATATCCAAGTCGAGGAGGAGAAAGTGCCAATGGATTATATAGTCTCTGTGATGGTCTGAATATTGTCTCTTACTGGAAAATACATAGGTGGGGGTATGGGATTCCCCATCAGTTAGTCCCAATCGATGGGAACCTCGTCAGGACTTGGAGGGAGAGCATTCAGGGGAAGAATACATCTCTTTCATTCAGAAGGGGGAGGATTTCGAATGTTGATGACATGACTGAAAGGTGCATCACTCTTGTCAGAGAGAGTAGGATTGACCAGAGATTGCACTGGTGTGGCCACTTCTTCAATTATAGGTTGAAGAGGATGCATAGTAAAGGGGGCAAGAGACGCTTCACCCTTAACAAAGGGGGTGAGGTCATGAGAGGATTGCGTTAGTGGAACCACTGAGACGATCAAAGGAGAAGTGGTGTGAGGAGAAACCAAAAATGCCTCAGAATCTGAAGGGCTCTTGGGTGAGCCTCACACTTATGTTATCCCGGTAGTAGCCGGGCACAAGCAAGTAAGGTGACTTCCTTCACAAGTCCTGCAAAGGAATTTAGGCTTACGTCTAAGATGTCTAGGCTTCTCAATGTGACTAGAAGGGGAAATAGAGTCGTCTCATGTATGATGAATAGAGGCTGGAGACATGACACGGATATGATTTGGGGTAAAAAGGATGGTGCCCCCAACATAATTGGCAGAGGTTGGGAGCAAGTTGTCGACATAATTTGTAGAAAATGTCGACCCATCTCTAACATGACTAGAAGAGGTTGGTGATGGAGCACCAATATGACTGACAGTGACTAGGCTAGCGATAGATTGCGGCATTTAATTCCAAGGTCTCTTGAAACCATTCATGGCTTCGAGGATGGCTTCATCTGAAGGCAAAGTCTCATCTAAGAAATCATGCAAACAAGACAATGAGGTGTCCCATACAGGCCTAAGAACAGGATCCTTCACATCCATTTGCGAGGTAACAGGATTGGGATCGGTGGAAGAGTCAAGAACAACTTGATATGCAATCTCCACTGCCGATAGTGGCATAGCCATGCCAGCATGTGACTGACCTTCACTCGACTAAGTCGGAGAAGGTAGGGTCCATGGATCACTAAGATAGGAAGTGCAGAAAGGAATGGACCTCCCTGCTAAAGAAGACCTACTAGACATGGCGTAAATGTGGTGAACCAGTGCTAAGAAGTCGAAGGTACCCATGAGGGAAGAATACATTCTGACACTGATATTCTCAGTTGTCGGTTGAGAATTGTTTATCAAAGGTATCAACGATCCAATAGATGCGTTAGGACTAGAGTACGAAAAGGATAACTGGTCGATAGTCACGATCTCCCCTTGTTGAGGAAAACAAAGTGTACGGAAGATGAACGATACGACAACGACCATAGCATAGTTCCAATTGTGACCTAGTAATAGGTTATAATCAAGAGGTGCATCAACTACCTCTACCTCCACCTTTACCGTCTTCCCACCTAACTGGACCGGAAAAGAAAGGAGAACACCGTGAGGGTGGAAGGAATGGATGTCAAATGCAGTCAACATGTTCGATGACTTGCAAAGGGTTGGAGAACCGAGATATTTCAAACAGATTAGGGACATCACGCAGGTGGAAACACCTTCATCAACAACTACTTGTTTGATAGTATACTTGGAATAATCCATGTGGATTTGGAAATCCACAAGGTAGGGTAAGCGAGGCTTCACATTCGAGATGTCAAACTTGATAACTTTCGAGCCACTAGGTTCTAGAGCTCCTAAGGTAGAGAGTAAGGCATTCCTCTGTGTGGACACGTCTAGAGTACCTCCAAAGGAGACATCTCACAATGGGTTTGGCACAGATCCTCAACAATAGAGTAGTTTTGGACAGCTCTAGCATTAGGGTTTTGATTAGAGCGCTTGACTACTCCTTTCAGAATACGAGGTGGTGGCTCTGGTTTCTCAATCTGTAGGTTTGTATCTGGAGGGGGAGGAGGGGCTTCTAGACCGGTAATAGATTTTGAAGAGCTATAATATCGAGAGCGGGTGGCTATATCAATTTTTGCGCCGACCATATTGATACAAAACATGGTCACCATCTTGCGACGGTGGGTTTTGACTTCCACCGAGTGAATTTTCGGCATTCAAAGAGCTCGAGGCTAAGTGTTGGTTGTGTGGGAATGGATTCGTCAGCACAGTGAGTGGTAGATTTAAAAGCCTCACAGCCTCCGCGAGTTTGGGGCATAAATGTGTAAGGTGGTCATCGGTACAAAGTTTACAAGGAAACTTCACCTTACGTTTATCTTTCTTTCCCTCTCCATCATTATCATTCTACTTCCCATTATTATATTTGTCCTTGGGTTTGATACCATTTTTTCCACCCTTACGATTGTTTCTACGTTTCCTTTTATTCCCATTTGGTTGTTGGTCACCATTTGTGGTTTTCGACGATTGCACAGAATGTACATCCACCGACTGGGTGGGTTTGGAGGATGCAAATGAGGTTGATCCTCTGACAGAATTCGTCGTCGATTCTATGGAATTTACATTAGTGGACCCTACAATTCCATTGGCATGAGGTCTGGGTTTTTGCCTAGGATCGTAATTTGACCGTGATGCTTCTGGATTAAGGTGATATAACATCACAGACTGAGAATATATTAAATCTAATTGCTAGGCTCTAAATATAGCTTCTTCCTCGTTGAAGACCCCAAAAGTAGCAACGTCCTTCTAGATATGAGGGTGCAAATAATTTAGGAACCATTCTAGGAGAAATTTCGGGGGTATAGGAGTCTTGATTAATCACCTCCGTCTACGCCACTCTTGGATATGATCCGAGATGTGAGTGGCAATGTCCTGGCGTAAAGTTGACAAAATTTTAAGGCCAACATCATAACGAATGGGAAATTGAAAGTGGTTGAGAAAGGCCACCAACAGCTGATTAAATGACCCATATGTCCCCCTAGGTAGCTCAATGTACCATTGCGAAGAAACTCCAATGAGAGTGTGTTGAAACAATCGTAATCTAATAGAATCATGGTTCAGGGAATTCGATGAGCACCAAAGGTGAAAGGTAGTGACGTGTTCACCAGGGTCCTCTCCATTCTTACCCTCAAACTTTGGAATGTCTAAAGGAAGTTTGGTGGGGAAGGGGGGCCATGTGGGATCATGACTCATCGGGTCATTCATTAACTTAGTCAAGTCTGGCAGATTGAGCGTGGCCAGAAAAGGGAGTTGGGGTTGCGACATATGGCCCCATCCTCCCATGAAAACTTGTGTGTTGGGAACTGCATTCCACCCAGGATTCTGGTAATAACCAAATCCCTTTCCGAAATTATAAGGCCCTCCTCTGGGCTGATTCATATAAGGTGGGTTGGGCATCATTCCAGTAGGAATTTTCTGATAAGGATTGTGAAAATTTCCCCAGCTGGATTGGATCCGGGTTGGGGGTTTCCCAAAGTGTAAGATTTACCTCCTCTAGGTGAGAACCTGGAGGATTCAAGTGGATTCATCATGCCAAAAGTACTGGTCAGAATCAGCACCGAGGAGGTAGGGATATAGGGTGGAACTTGTCCGCCAGCTGGGTTCTTCCATCTAACTGTAGAATGATTAGACTCAGGGTTAAGAACAATGACACTTCCTAGATTAGGATTTGTTTGGGGGACATGAGAACCACCAAATAGGAAAGGAGTGTAAGGAGGTGTAGTGCCCCCAAGTACAAGGCTAGCGTTAGGGCCAACATCTAGGATGGTAGTCGAAAACTGTGAAGTGAAGTTAGGTATACCATAAGAAAATGGACTAGAAGCCATAGGGATGGACTGAACATTGTAACTCGGTGAGTGACCAAAACCCCCAAAAGGGTTTGAGGCAAAAGATGAAGCATTAACTACAAGCCAATCCATAGTACCGGTATAAGCCTCTGACACTGCAACTGTAGCAACTGTAGGAGTCAAAGGGGTGCCATTAACTATAGTGGTTATGGGAGTCAAAGAAATCCTAGTGTTTTGAAGACTAGAATCAGTACTCATCCTTGTGGAACCACAAGTCTGAAAGGTGGATGTGTGTGTACCACTTCTAAAAACTCTACGTCTATTAGAAGGAAAGAACCCGAAATCTGGTGGTAACTATAACAACCGATGGGACCAGTGGAGATGTTGGTCTGACTCCACGATGACTTATGACTCGACAAAATAAAAATATTCTAAGGCTAACTAGTAGTCAAAGAGCATACCAAAAGTTCAAATGGCCAATATGCATGTAAATGAGCTAAAGTGGATGAGTGGCCTCCCTTGCTAAAGAAGGTATGTCTCGTCCAAGAGGGACCTGAGACACCCCACTAAAGTTTGGAGGTAACATAATCAGTTATAGGGGACCTCGTTGGCTTAACAACCAGTCGGTTAGATCCCCCCAGAGAGGTAATCCTCCATAAAGGTTGTGTGTTGTCCGACCCCTATCTGACCCAGGGTACAAGCAGAATAACCCCTTCAAGTAACCTATCAGAAACCTAAGTCAAGCAACTAATAAACCAATGTATAACCGATGCACAGGCAAGAAGTCGTAAGTCCAGATCACCGTATGGGCAGGGTAGCAAAGCCTAAAACCTTGAAATCATCGCCTCTCATAGAGGTATGGGTACTAGAAAGATCCCCAAATATGAATAAATCCATAGAAATATCTCTGACGCTAGGTGAGTATCCAGGGGTTATCCCTTCAACTAACTTCGCGTGACCTCGTGATTAACTCCAGTGTGAGTGGAGCCTCCTGATCTTACCAATTACAGAATGGAATTCTCAACTCCCTGTCTCAGACACATATATTTATTTAATTGCCTTGGAGAAGTTTACTCACAAAATCCTATTCCAAGGCACTAAATCCTAGACTAGTTTATGCACCCTAAAAATAAAATCGTGACTAATCAATTTTAGTTTAAAGTGTAAATTTTATTGGCCGTGATTACTCAAAAGGGTATGGAAGTGAAACTCATAATGTTATGACTCTGCAAGAAAACAAATATGAATATAATGCAAAGTCTATCTTTAACTTTTTCAATGAATGACATGTTAATAAAAATAGTGCAATTTTCAATTTCAACTCTGCAATTAAGAAGTAAAATGAAATCTTTCACTAAAACCACTAAGATAATGATAAAGGTTCAAAGAAAAAAATGTGAACCAATGCAAAATGCCTATTTTTTTGTATTTTCAATATATTAAAGAGAAAATGCATGGACTGAAAAACAACCTGATATATAAATTCTATTGTGTATAAACGAAATAACTCAAGAAAAATACTAAGGAGCCAAGAAAACAACCCAGGGTTCAAGGACAGATAAAAAATGAAAAATAATAAGAAAGACTATGCCCAAAAATTCAACTCCAAACAGGTTTCTTGTCAACCCAGAGAAGCTCAACAGGCACTACAGAGACCTAAGAAGGCTCAACAAACATCAAATCCCACCCAACAGTCACTAAACCAAGAAAACAAGCAAGGGAAATCGGTATACGTGATTGTTCAGGAGAACAATGCATATATACGCAGCTTGCAGTGAGACAACACACATGTATACACGGCTGTCAAAGCAAAAGGAGCATACAGGATTTAAAACAAGGCCAGGCAAGGGAAATAAGGATGAAAACTCAGACTCGGAGTGAACAAAATCTGTCAAGCAATGATACGACAAGAAACACAATGGACAATTAGAAATGCAAGAAGAAAAAGTACTTCAACCCTTAGAAGGAAGATCTCTCCCTAGTGGAGTCGCCATTTTTGTTACGAGGGAAAAAATCTCTATGGACAAGGGTAAACCACAACAGACAGGTATGACTACAAAAATAAACTCAATTCCATTGTATGCTATATAAATTAATGTGTAAGATAAGAAAGAGGCCTACCTCGATCCAACGTTCGATGATGTTCCACCATTGACTACTTCGACCCAAAGCTTTATACCTACAACAAGTTCTCAACAAACAAGCAGAGCAAGTACATAGTGATAACATAAAGGGGTTAGCACATTAGATAACATAATCCATTAATAAACATTACAAACATGCCCATAGATAATAATCATATATTTGCCCGATACCAATAGGACGGGAAAGGAGTATTTCTATTAATAATTGATCAGCAGAAGTAACAACATTATAGACTTTCGTGTCAGCATGGTTCGAAACCAAGAAACCAAGTTCCTTCCAACTGGGCCTCCACCACTTCAATCCTCCACCAAAGGCAAGCTCATAGGAGAGAGATAATGAGTTTCTCTCAACAATAAGGAAAGAGATTGGGGGTTAAACATTCTGTTTAGACTTGAGGGACAAATGGATGCAGACTCAATATGAAGTAATTTATCCAGAGTAACTTTTCTCTCAAAGTTGAATGCTTTCTCCTCTTTTTCCATAGCTCAGAATTATGTTTTTATAGTCTTCAAAATGCAACTGAAGGGACGAGTCGAAACGTTTCCAGTATGTGGAAGGCCAAGGATTAGAGATCTCCTATCATGACATGGAAACCCGACTCCATTTTTGTATTTTCTGGCACAAATCCTGATGTACGCAGGTCGTAGTGGAGCAGCCTATGTATACGCATGTTGTATAGCAGATAGGGCACGTATATGTGGAAAAAAGTGTATTTTTGGCTCTGGATTCATTTAAAAAGGGATGACAAGTCTGCATAGGGAGATGGAAAAAGGCCCTCTGTGCAAGATAGAAATGGTGAGGCAAATCTTGCTATAACAGTCAAACCTCTTCTTTTAATGCACATTATTATTTTCATGGAATTATCAGTCCATCCATTCCTTATTCATTATTTCTTGCATCCCTCTTCTTCATACAGTCATACCATCCCCTCATCATCCCCTAGTTCTGTTATGCGCATGAAGTCACTTAGCTACTAGGGAAATTAGATTCCATCTTCATAACCCCCTTATCACACATCAACATCTTCATCCAAGTAGACATTGATTTCAAGTATCTCCCACACATACCTTTAAATAACTCTCTTTTGACAACACTATATTACTGGGTGCAATCTATATCAAACTCAGAAACATAACCTGCTAATACACTATCCAACCATAAATAAACTACATGCGAGATCTGGTTAATTATAGTATTAAATTGTTGAATCAACTCAGGGGTCCAACTCCTCAGAACAATAGTGCATAATGTTTCATTCTTTTTAGGTAATCTCTATATCCACTCATCCAAAAAATTCAAGAAATCAACAAAAAAATCTCATGTAAATCTATAAATACATACCTCTGTAACCATTGTTCCAGACTGATCCATGGGTTCTTAATCTAAACTCTGGAAAAATTGTTCTCTTTTTCCTCTAACCACTAATTGATCTCTTCCATAATCAGCCTCCACATTTCCCTCAGTCAATGATCCTAGTCATGGCAACAAAACCATTTGTTGGCACGCAATGGGTAGACCCAGGGTTCAACATTAATTCACCAAAAAAACCCTAAGATATCGGCCCTTTCGGCATCACCCGCAAGCAGGTGAAGTATCACCCGAGGTATCTATGGGGAATGTAGGAACCATGTTTCCATAGTCATGAAAGAATGGGAGGCATTCATCATAACCATTACACTTAGAACTTTTTATTATACCATTTATCATATGCGGAGAAACATCAGAACAAATAACATATTCATATTAACCAAACATTATATGCACATAATACATAGAACAATAAACACATCATAATTTATGCAGGAGCATCCTACTTCCAAATTCTTGTAAATATGATAGGCCTAGGGGGTCTTTCATTTTATAAGGGAGTTGGTTCCCTAATTTCTAAATTGTTGTATTTTCCTATGTTTGTTGAATAAATCCTTCATTATTGTTGGGCGAATAGTGGTCGTTGATTGTTGATCACTGGTAAGGATCAATGATCCTTAATCATTGTCAAAACCGTAGTATATATCTACAAGAACCGCTGGATCATTCGATCGATGGGAAACTAAGTCTGATTCGTCGAATCAAATAGTGACGATATCCATATCATTTTAGTGAGGAAGAGACATGATCATCAGATCCTGATACAAGGAGGAAATAAATGGTAGGAAAAGGTTTCACAATTGGATTTAAGTAGAAGTTGGATTTAAGTAGAAGTTAAGGGCAAGCTTGGTTTGTGAATGTTTTTGGACCGTAGATATATAGGACCACGTGTCACTCTCATATCATTTCCGGTTTCCATTTAGTTGTTAAACATAGGACTAGTTGGATAATGAGAGCATGAGGATCGTCCATCTCGATGATTGATTAAATTGTAGCTACCAGATCGTACATAGAAGGCGAGGTTCAACAACAGTCTTCCACTCACCGATTGATTAAGTCCAAGCCATCGATTTCAATCTGTTAAGAGTTGCATGGAGGAGTGAAATCCAGCATTCGATCTAAGATCGATATCAATAGAAGGGAGTCGAACATTTGTACTTTGTGCAAGAGTTAATGGAGTAGTTATCGTCGTTGGTTGGTATTGGAGACCTTCGAAGGGACACGTGTAAACTATTGGAGTTACCGCGGGCTACAAAGATTTGGGTTTAAAACCACCCATACAAGCCTCGCGGTGTTGAAAAGGGGAAACCACCTTTGGATAGTAGTAAACCGCTGAAGATAATCACCTTCAAGTTTAGCGCCTGATCATAACACTCAACCACATGGAAAAAGGTAAAACTTTGAGAGCTTAGGCTCTAGATTAATACAAAGGAACGTTAAGTCTTTGGTTTTCATCTGAGGTTATATGAAGGGAGAGTACAAAGAAATTGCTTAGGTGTGTAGTGGTAAGTGTCAGGTCACAACGTCTGATTGTATCAAGAAAAGGGCCATGAGGAAAGGAGCTTTCATGCATGTTGTTTGCATAGTTGAAACCAAGGTGTAATCAATTG
>JASDQU010790126.1:201173-215401 GCA_032191745.1 Picea mariana | reverse complement strand
AATATGAAAGGGGTCCGCAAGGAGGACCTGTATTGGAAACGGTTTGAGAAGTACTTCCAGAAGAATTATTTGTCGGAAAGATATTTAGACGAGAAGGCTAAATATTTTTATGAACTCAAACTGGGACAACTTACTATAGAGGAATATGTCAACAAATTCCTCGACTTATTGAGATATGTACCCTACATCAAAGCAGAGAAGGCGAAGGCGCAACGCTTCATCACTGGGATACCCAAGGAATACTGAAACCGAATTGAATTCGACGAGCCAAAGACCTTAGAAGACACTATTCGAAAGGCAACATATTGTCATGAACAATATGGACATTGGGCAGAGTCTCGTGGAGACTGGAGACGGAAGAGTGGTTCGAGATTTCAGAAAAAGGGGATCAAATCCTCAGGATTTAAGAGCTACAAGAAGAACCCCATAATGAACTTTCCAACCCGGAGTGTACTCCAGCAGAACTTTCCATCATCAGATGGAAATAAAAATTTTGGACCTATACCAGTAAAGACTAATAACCCAAAGAAAGAACCTCTAAAATGTTGGGGTTGCAGAGAAGAGAATCTCCTGAGAGACTGTCCACACCGACAATAGAACAGTCGGAAAGTTTATAACATTCAGGAAGGTACCACAGTCAATGATGTGGCAAGGAGTGTGTCGTAGATTTATGCAGCCTTGGATAATAACCAAGCTGACCACCAACCTTCAATGGTGGAAATAGAAGGTATGATTTTCAACCATCTAGTGTCTGTTTTAATTGACCCTGGTTCAAATTTGAGTTAAATAGCCCCTAAGACTGCGGATAAGTGTAAGCTACAGCCACAAAAACAAACCAAGCCATGGTTGGTATAGTTAGCCACTGGCACTAAAAGAAAGGTGGTAGAGGCTATACCAGCCTGCCAGTTAATGTTGGGTGAATTCCCCACCCAAGCAACCCTTAACGTATTACCCCTGGGATCATACGATCTGTTGATTGGTATGGACTGGCTGTCCGCCCATAAAGCCAAATTGGACTGTTACCATAAAACCTTAGAATGTGTGAGAAAAGAAGGAAAAAGGATAACCCTTCAAGGGATCCGAAAACCGGTTTCGGTGAGACAAATATCAGCCCTGCAAATGAGAAAGTATTTCCAAAAGGGATGTCCCCTATATGTAATACATGTGTTGAACACAATCGAAGGTGCTAAACCAAGCCCTGATGAATACCCTATCCTGAGAGAATACAAAGATGTGTTTCCATAAGAGGTACCGGGTCTACCTCCGAGAAGAGACATGGACTTCTCGATAGAGCTCGCACCAGGAGCGGTGCCGGTGTCTAGGACACCCTACCGGATGAGCACACCTGAGTTAGTGGAACTCAAATTACAATTGAAAGAAATGATGGATAAGGGTTATATTCGACCGAGCGTGTCCCCATGGGGAGCACCAGTGCTGTTTGTGAAAAAGAAGGATGGCACCCTTAGACTGTGTATAGATTATAGACAACTTAATAAAGTAATCATAAAGAACAAGTACCCCTTGCCCAGGATCGATGATCTATTCGATCAGTTGGGAGGCGCGTCTTTTTTATCAAAGATTGACTTAAGGTCGGGATACCATCAAGTCCGAATCAAGGGTGAAGACATCCATAAAACCACCTTCCGGACATTGTATGGTCATTATGAGTTTGTGGTAGTGCCATTTGGGTTAACCAATGCCCCTACCACTTTCATGTGCTTAATGAACAATGTACTCAATAAATTTTTAGATAAATTTGTACTAGTCTTCATTGATAACATAGTAATCTACTCTAAGAATAGAGAAGAACATGAAGAGCATCTCAGACTTGTGCTACAAGTGTTAAGAGAGCATCAACTCTATGTTAAATTCAGCAAATGTGACTTCTTTCAGAAGCAAATACATTACTTGGGACATGTTTTGTCCGAGGAAGGGGTAGCAGTAGATCCTGACAAGATCAGGTCTATAATGGAATGGCCTACCCTAAAGGATGTCTCAGACATCAGATCCTTTATGGGTTTGGCAGGATACTATAGGATATTTATANCAAGTGTTAAGAGAGCATCAACTCTATGTTAAATTCAGAAAATGTGACTTCTTTCAGAAGCAAATACATTACTTGGGACATGTTTTGTCCGAGGAAGGGGTAGCAGTAGATCCTGACAAGATCAGGTCTATAATGGAATGGCCTACCCTAAAGGATGTCTTAGACATCAGATCCTTTATGGGTTTGGCAGGATACTATAGGATATTTATAAAAGGATTCTCCAAGATTGGTTGTCCAACTCTCGAATGGTCGAGATTAATTCATCATGATCAACGACGCTCAGGAGGATTCCGGACCCCCCTTGCCATTCTGCCTTTAATGGGGGGGGGTCCGGAATAGTGTGGCGTGTGAACTGGGGCCCCTCCTGTCATGTCGACCACCATGTCACATTTCCCTCTCTTCCACCTATGTTCCACTTAACCATGCAACAGAGCCGTTTCTTATTGGCTGTTCTCTGGCCCTGTTGGGATTTGTTCCTATTAGCCATTTGATAACCCTGTAGGGATTCACCCCCATTGGTCAATCGCTAGCCCTGTCGAGATTCAGCGGTTACCAAGTTAAACGACTCAATGTCACTGTAGCACCGAGGCACAAAATATGAAAGAGGTACTGCATTTATTCGGACTGTGATCGTGACCCGCGACCACATGGGAGTGAGGAGAGAGAAAGGACCAGCTTACACTGGTCATCCATGGATGTTTAGGGATTTTGATTCGGTAGAAGACCAGAAAAATCCGATCTAGGTAGTGGGTATGTGACAACTAATCATCTTAATATATGACTATCTAGCTATATAATTGCCAGCTTTACATAATTAAGAAGGATTAATATCTACAGAACCTTTTTATTCTTTTTCTTGACATGTTTAGATTATTAACAAACATTACCTCAACCTCACTACCACGAATTGCACGTATCATATTAGTATTGTGCATTAGTCTTTAAGGGATGTGAACTGTGGCATGACCTAATGCCACATTTAGCCCGTGTTTAATTTAAAATTATGGTCATTTTTGGCATGCATTCAATTTAAAAAAAGTTTTTGCTGCCACATTATTAATGCGTTCAATTTAAAGTTATTACTCACTGGCATTTCATATTATCTTTGCCTTTTTGTGATCATATACTTACATATACAATATTTACTACCAGGTTAAAGTCATTGGAGCACAATCTAGAGATATTTCTATCGTAAATGGTTGTGGACCGATTTGATTCATTGAAGCACAATCAATGATTAGTATTATTAACATATTGGAGTGGGAAGAATACTAAGTGAGTAAAGAATTAAGTGAGAAAAGAACCAAGCACTAGTAGGTAAAATTTTTGGAATTGATTTCCCCTAAACATAAATTACATTGAAATTTGATGTATTGTAATGTACAGTAAACACATCAAACATAAATATCAATTTTTTGGTAGAGGAATCAAAGTGATTCTCCAGTAGACACATGCATCCTCTCATTTATTATTTGTATCTTTGATATGATTTAGGTTAACTTAAGAGGAATTTAGGTTTTACTATTTTATGTTCTATGTTTTATATTTGATATGATTTAGGTTTAGTGATGAGGGATTTAGGTTTTACAGTTTTACTTCATGAGTTTTATATTTGATATGATTTAGGTTTAGTGATGAGGGATTTAGGTTTTACGGTTTTATTTCATGAGCTTTATATTTGATATGATTTAGGTTTAGTGATGATTGATTTAGGTTTTACGTTTTTATATGGATGCATGTTGGCTCATGCCTCTCTTTAATGATTGGCCCTCATCCATGCGATGAAGCATTTGCTTCCCTAGCATTTTTTATTTTTTGAAACCTGATTAAACCCTAAGATTACACTTCTTCATTTGGATCCTAGCTTACACTTAAAAACCTCACATTATTCTCCATTTTGAACTGTATTGGAAACCATATTTGAAATTGTTGTTCTTCAATCTGAACTATATTGGAAACCATATTCGATATTGTAAACCAGTATTGGAAGCCATCATTAAAATTGTTGATATTGGGTCTAATTCATAGTTGTATATATAAAAAATTTAGTTCACATGTTATATACAGTTTTTATGGATTGAACACAGCCCAAAACAAATCCCTTTTCGGAGCCACAATTGATAATGTCGAGCAAGTAGGTATCCTTTATTGATCCTGAACCCATTTCCGCGACCCACTTTATAAAAGTGGTTTATCATGAACCCATTTTCGGGTACAAATTGAATGTGTTTTCCTCCTTCATGATGTTAATATCAAGATTATCCTCATCCTCGAGGTTGACTCTTTCTTGGAAATTCAAATTGTCCCTTGCCCCTCAAAATTTTAAAGCAACATYGTCCTATGCTCTTGCTACATCTTCCATAGTGTCAAAATTTCCCAGCCATACTCGAGTTTCCTTCTTTGGATTTTGAATCTCTATGACCCATTTTCCCCACGGTCTTTGCCTTATGCCTCTCTAACGTCCCTTATACATGGAATTATGTGGTTGTTGGAACTCATCCTTCCTCTTTGACCTTCAGTCATCCTCTTCAAGACAATGTTGGTGGTCAAGCTCTGCAACTCTCAAGACCTAATAACTTTCAATGGAGTAATGAAGTGGCCAAACTCCAACCAGATGACTTGTATTCATGGGCTAGGTAGTAGTGTTGTAGATTATGTGATAATTTATATCCCCATTTTGTTAACGAGTGAAAATGATCGTCCACCAAACAGAAGAACGAGTCGAGTTTGGGGTTGTCTAAATAACCCAAACCATTTGGTGTAACCTTTTCTGACGGGTTTAATAGCTCCATTGGCCAACTAAAGGCCTAAAAATAATAAAAGAAATGAAACTAATCTAAAATCTATGATTCTAACAAATGACATATTACTGACTTATGTTTATTAAAAATAAATGTGGATACAAACAATATATATACAGGTTACAAGGTTTGCATGAAATCTTGCAAAAATGATTGTTTGATAAGGTTTCTGAATCAAATATGAACAACATTTTTTTTTTTTAAAGATATTAAACAAATAAATACTAAATGAATACGTTTGAAATAGTGACACACAAAACAGTCAAAGCTAATTAATGTAATCAGTGTTTCATTCATAAACAATTCTAAATAAAAGAAAAGAATACATCTACTAACCTTTAACTGACCAGTCAACTGAGTTTATCTTCCTGTGTTGTATGATCTCCTGCCTGTACTATTGTTAAGGAAAAACTATAACAAAACAATATTGACACTTCCAGAATACATTCAAAGAAGTTCTGATATTGGAATAAATTCATAACAACAGAAAAACATCTAATTAAAAAATCTTGTGATCTTAAGATGATTAATATTTAAGAATGAGAGAAAACTCAGATCTGAATATTGATTTTACCCAACATTTAGCATTAAGAATAAATTCAGAAATGATCAAATGATAGATCAATCATACATAGAAAATGGAATAAGAAATAATGGACAACATATAACATTTAACAGTATGAAAACATCATATGATGACAAGCTAAAGCTAAAATCAACCATAATAATATTCTCATAATACAACAGTAATGAAAGAACGAAATGCAATAACCATCACACAGTTCTAAAGCCAAAGATGAATTGTTTTCCCATATTCTTTCTCAAAATCACATGCCCATACTGTAGTCCTGGAAGCTTTTGTCTTTTGGATAATAGACTCTTAAAGATTGAAAAAATTAATATATAAATGATAACAATTAACCATGTATTTATAAAATAGACTAAAGCTAATTTAAATCAATGCATAATCAATTATTTAAAGAATATGAAGATATTTTAATGAAAATAAAACAATTTTACTCACGTGACAAAAGCCATTAAGCAAACTGGAATTCCATATTCTTCTTTGAAAACACTCGTCCATTCTTCCAAAGATTCCAACCATTCGTTACTCCATTTGAAAAGAAGAAAAGTTTACAAAATAAATAATATACAAAAGAGAAAGAATAAAAATCATCCTCTCCGATTCTTCTAGCCTCATGGCTCTCAACTTTCTCATATATTTATACAATGACTGAACAGTCTCGACGCGATTAACAATTTTCTCCACCTGAAACTTGTCTCATGAAGAGACATCAATATCTCTCAAATCATGGATTTGTTTGGCAAAATTTCTAAGAAAAAGGTAAATGGGTCCATTTAGGAAATGGGTTTTCAACCGTTTCTTCAAATTCCTCACGGTTTGACTGCAATCAATCCTACAAAATCATCTGTTTGATCTTGACGTCTTTCCAAATTTTATTTGTTGTTACTCATAAAATTATTTGTAGCAATCCAATATTATTTTTGGATCAATCATCTTGAAACATTTGGATAATAAAATCAAGCCATGATTATATCTATATGAAATATTTGATAATAAAAACCTGTAAAACAAAAAGAAACATAAATTAATAACCTAAAAATTAATAACGTAAAAATTGTGAATAAAATAAAATTTAGAACAATAAAATAAAAAATGAATTTAAACTACCTATAATTTCTAAACAAACATTGTTTATAATTTCCTTTCAGATATGATCTTAAAATTCTAGATGCTTCAAGTTAATGGAGAAGAGAAAAATATTGATTTTGTTTTTTTTACAAAATCAAACAAATCATAGATAATTTTATTTTATTTTAATTATTATTTTTATTTTGAAATGAGATGCAAAATGAAAAAAATAATTTAATTAATTAATATCACCAAATTATTTTATGAAAATGAGAAATCAACCAAAATATTATTTGATGAAGTATTGAACCCGTTATTCAAAATAGTCAAACTTGCTACTGAGCAAAAGAAAGAACACATAATCATAATTTAAAAGAAAGTAAAGAGTTGATAAAAATTAGCGTTTTTGTTTAAATTGAGATTTCTATGCTTGCTACTAAATTTTGACATATACTCTTGTAATGAATGTTTCATACTATAGTGAATGTCTTAAGTTTGTCTCAAAGCAATCCAGGTTATGGAACTATTTGAAAAGGTTGATTATGTAGCTCATTATAATTATCGAGATTCTAATGGGGGCCCTTTAAATTTTGTAAAAATTTAGGGGGGAGTTGTTGGGGCTCAACAAATGGCGACTTATTGGGTGAAACAGTTATCTTTGATGTAGCGCACCCTTTCTACTACTAAGGTTTAATCAATCTTAAAAGGAAACTTAACACCACATGGTACATAACTCATACAAATATTATATAATCCACATGCATTTAAACAAATAAACACATTCTACACAGAGTATTCATATGAGTTACTGTCATAATTAAAAATCAATAGCATTTCATACTAATTCATATACACAGCGGAAATCATGATAACATAAGCAGTAGAGTCATGCAAAACATGATTAAAACATAATGAGATACTTATCTTTTAACAGTGGTAGAATCCACCAACCAAGTGTAGGCCTTCAATGAACCTCCCAGCCTTAGACCACACTGCTCAACAACATAACAGTGGGTCACCCCCGAGCTGGGACTNATGAGTTACTGCCATAATTAACAATCAATAGCATTTCATACTAATTCATATACACAGCGGAAATCATGATAACATAAGCAGTAGAGTCATGCAAAACATGATTAAAACATAATGAGATACTTATCTTTTAACAGTGGTAGAATCCACCAACCAAGTGTAGGCCTTCAATGAACCTCCCAGCCTCAGACCACACTGCTCAACAACATAGCAGTGGGTCACCCCCGAGCTGGGACTAAGATCCACCCCAAGACAAGGAATCCTAGGCTAGGTTGAGGTTACAGGGAAAACAACACACAACCACAAGGAAGCGATTCTCTCCAAGGAACCTCCCACGCTCACTACCCAGAGACCCTCGTTCCCCACATGCTTGTTCCACCCTAGGAGTATACACCTTCTATGTCACCTGGACAGTCCTTCGACTGCTAATCTCCCTTTCCTTGGGTTACAGGAACAGGCTGGACTAGAAGTCTCCGGGCTCTGTGGCAGCTACAAGGTTCCTTCCAGGAGTTCTCTCCTTCCTTTGCGCACTCTCTCACCTGGAGGGAGTCGCTCATAGGTCCAACAACTTGTTATTCAAATATTCAACCACCTCTCTCACTTGGAGAGATTTTTGTAAAAACTGGCCAAGAAGCCACACAGGATCAAACACTACACGTCCACCACAATCCACGGGAATCCAGACACGAACACCCCAGGGCAGCTTCAGACAGGTGCAATGGTATAACCAGGCTTAGCAGGGATGAGACACTTCTGTTTTCTCAATTTGGCAACATAGGATAGAATCACACTCTAGATTCTCAAGTATGCATGACGAGTCGTCCACGTAGGGGTTGATTCAGACTCCCTGGTTTAGAGCAAAGAAGGGGTGTACCAACTTTCCAGAGCAAACACAGACTCTTTCCCAAATCCACGTAGGCTTCTCGTTTAGGGAATATACACACCGGTTTTCTCAGAGCCAGATACAGAATTTTCGAATCACAGGGACGCACCAAGGTTCTCTKCAGGAGTCGGGTTGGTAGTACTATTCAGGGCTCCGTATGTGTTCAAACAATCGGGTAGAATGGGGAAGCAACCCTTCTCACGGCTCACCCTGACCGTTTTATTCGCATGCGTCAGGGTTGACACTTGTCACCCATGAAACTGCATGCATTCCACCAGCACGCATCTCCCTTGTATGTTCTCCCCTTTCCATAAACTTAGGATAAAACATAAAATGCACATGTCTTTTGGGATATTATTAAAATATTAATCCCAGGCTTAAGCCCCCTAGGCTTAGCCCCTAGGCTCAACACTTAGCCCGTTTTCCCACCTTCCAGCCCCTAATTCCTTGCCCACTATATGGATGCTTATTCCCCCTTCACTCATTCATCGTGGTCGGTCTGCACATGGTGGTGTTTATAGTTTATTAATTGTTCTGCGTGATTACATATAAAACAACAGGCTCCTGGCCCTCAACACTCAGGCTCCCTAGTCTAACAAACACATAAGCCTCCAGCTTATAAAAAATTGGCTCACCAGCCTATAAAACATTATTACAATTCATTTCAGAACATGGTTTACAACGGGGCTCGACCTTGGGGACACTACAATCCCCCTCCCCTTATTTTTGCACTGTCCTCAGTGCAACTTTACACAGCATCTGCAAGCTTTTCAAAAAATTTCAAAAAGATGCGGGTACTCTGCCCGCATAACATCTGCATGCTCCCATGTCGTGTCCTCAGGACCGTACTAGGCCCACTAGACTTTTACAAGCTCTATAGCTCGGTTCCAGAGCTGTTTTCTTTTCCTGTCCAATATGCGCACAGGATGCACTTGCAGGACACCATCTGGTTCCACCTGAATCACATTCCAATTGATAACATGATTAGCATTAGGTACATATTTCTTAAGCAGTGAAACATGAAACACATTATGTACAGTCATAGATGCAGGTAATGCAAGCATGTATGCAACCAGCCCAATCCTTTCCAGGATCTCAAATGGTCCACAAAATCTTGCTGTCAACTTGGCGCAACTTCCCAGCCTCAGGGAACTCCTGTTAGTTTTCACTTTCAGAAAAACATGGTCATCCACTTTGAATTCTCTATGGGTTCTGTTACTATCAGCATAACTTTTCTACCTATCCTAGGCAGCTTTTAGATTATGTTTAATTCTTATCATTTGGTCTTCCATCTCTTTGAGTAGCTCATGCCCAACTACTACTCTGTCAGTTGGATTATCCCAGCTCACTGGAGTGTTGCACTTTCTTCCATAAAGCGCTTCGAATCGGCTCATCTTCAATGATGCATGATACCCATTATTGTAGGCGAATTCTACCAAATGCAGGTAGTCTTCCCACCTTGATGGTTTATCCATCACATACATTCTCAGCATGTCTTCTAATACTCTATTTACTCTCTCTGTCTGTCCATCGGATTCGGGATGATACACTATGCTAAAGTTCAGATTTGTTCTGAATCCTTTGAATAGTACTTTCCATAAATTCAAAGTGAATTTCGGGTCCCTATCAGACACAATTGTCTTAGGAATTCCATGCAAGCGTACAACTTCTTTTAGGAAAATGTCAGCAACATTTGTTGCTCTGTGGGTGGTTTTCAGTGGAATATAATGGGCAGCTTTAGTAATCTTGTCCACCACCACCATGATTGAATCATGTTGCTTTCTAGTTCTAGGCAATCCCGTGATAAAATCCATTGTTACCACATCCCATTTCCATTCAGAAATAGGTAAAGGCTGCAGCAACCCTGCTGGGTGCCTATGCTCAGCATTAACATTCTGGCACTCCATACATCTGGCAATGTATTCATCGATTTATTTCTTCAAACCAAGCAAAAAATAATGGCTTTTGACTGCTGCCATAGTCTTCTGATAACCAGGATGTCCAACATAAGCCAGGTTATGCATCTCCTTTAGTATTTCCAGCTTCAATTCTCAGACATTGGGTACATACACTCTGTTCTTATACGGAAGTAGACCATCAGTTCCCAAGGTGTAAATTTCCTTGGTCTGTGGTCTCTCACACTGCTCTGGCTTTGCTACAAGACTTTTGTACTACAAATCAGCATTTGCAGCTTCCAAAATTATGTCTTTCATCTCAGTCCGGTACATGCTAATGGATACAACATGTAATTCATGCATTTTTCTACTGAGTGCATCAACCACCTTATTTTCTTTCCCTTTGATATGCTTGATATCAAAGTCATATTCGCACAGAAACTCTAGCCATCTAATTTGCCTGGAATTTAAGGTCGGCTGATCAAATAAATACTTCAGACTGTTATGGTTTGTTCTCAACTTGAATCTCTTTCCCATGAGGTAATGTCTCCATTTCCTCAAGGCGTGGACAATTGTTGCCAGCTCTAAATCGTGAGTGGCATAATTCTTCTCATGCTCCTAAAACTTTTGGGATTCATAACAAACTACAAATCTCTCTTGGATGAGAACTCCTCCCAGCCCCTCCTTACATGCATCTTTTCACACTACGTAATCCTTATCTGGATCTACAATCTTCAGGATTGGATCACTAGTTAGCAGCTGCTTCAATCGCTGGAAGCTGCTCTCACATTCTTCAGTCCACTGGAACTTATTCTCCTTCCTTTGCAAGGAAGTGATAGAATGAGCTATCTTTGAGAATCTGCCTATAAACCTCCTATAGTAGCTTGCCAGACCCATAAAATATCTAACTTCTGCCACATTCCTTGGCGCTGGCCATTCTCGAATGGCCTCTACCTTTTCAAGATCCACAATGGTCCCTTCTTCAGATATAATGTGTCCCAAGTAATGGATCTTCCTTTGGTAAAATGAGAACTTGCTCAGTTTTGCATATAGCTGGTGTTCTCTCAACACCTGTAGAACCATTCTCAGGTGTTTCTCATGTTCTTCCTCTGTCTTGGAATACACCAAGACGTCGTCTAGGAAGACTATGACAAACTTGTCCAAATAATTTCTGACCACTCCATTTATTAAGCACATGAAAACAACAGGCGCATTGGTCAGCGCAAATGGCACCACTGTGAACTCATAATGACCATACCCTGTTCTAAAGGTGGTCTTGCTAATGTCCTCATCCTTTATTATCACTTGGTGGTATCCTGATCAGAGATCTATTTTTGAAAATATTTTTGCATCCTTCAACTGATCAAAAAGATCATCAATCCTTGGCAGAGGATACTTGTTCTTGACCGTGACCTTATTCGACTGTCGAAAATCAATGGACAACCTCAATGTCCCATCTTTCTTCTTCACGAATAGGACCGGGGCTCCCCATGGTGACACACTGGGGAAAATGTAACCTTTCTTCAGTAGCTCTTCGAGCTGCAATTGCAACTCTTTCAGCTCTAGCGTACTCATTCTATAAGGAGCCTTCGAAACTGGAGCTGCTCCAGGCATCAAATTTATAGAAAAATCAATGTTCCTCTTCGGTGGTAGTCCAGGTACCTCCTGAAATATGTCCTTGAATTCTTTGAGTACTTCGTGGTCTTCCAGATTCAAGACTTCATCTCAGAATGCTTCTTCCACCCAAGATGAAAATAATTGACAACCTTTTCGGTAACATTTCTTCAGCTGCATGGCTGAGATTTCCCTCATAGCCACGGCTTTGGGAATTCCTTGGACTGTTACCTGATTTCCCTCCTCGTTCAGGCATGTAAACCTCTTGTTATGGAAATCCATAAGGGCATGGTGCTAGTCCAACGAGTCCATCCCAATTAAGCAATCGTATGAGCCTAAAAGCAAAATGTTAAATTCAGCCTTAGTGCTCATTCCTTTCATGTCCACTGAACAAGACTTAACCAATTCAGTGACCTTCCTCTTGGTCCCTATGGAAAACTTTACTAACCAAGATTTTTCATGTTTTCTTCTGGTTAAATGCAAACTTTCCACCACTCTAGGATCTATATAACTATGTCTAGCCCCTGAATCAATTAAAATAACAAGTGGTCAGTTGTTGATCGTACCTTCCACTTCAATCATGTGCAATTGAAATTCCTCTTGCTTGTTGTCTAGGGCTGCGTAGATCCTCAGCATTCTGCTTCCCATATCCTCCACTGTTTCAGCTTGTTGAACAGTATGGACAGTTCTTGCTTTATCTTTTCTGTGGGGGCAGTCTCATTACCTATGATTCCCTTTACAACCCCAACACTCCATAGGTGGCAGTCTTGGCATCTGCTCACTCCCTTCAACTTTCCTGGGCTCTCTAAAAGATGACTGTCCCCAAGGACTGTTTTTGAAAAAGGAAGGCTTGTTTCCCTTCTGCCTCTGTTCCTTCTTAAACTTCCTCTGATCATTCCAAGCCTTCCGATGGGTAGGCCTTTCTCCTTGCTGTTCATACAAACATTTCACCCTTCTTATGGTTTCTTCCATGGTCTTAGGATCATCATATTGAATCTTGTCACTCATGGAAGGTGGCATTCCACTCAGATATCTCTGAATCTTGACAACCTCATCTTTGATGAATGGAACATACTTCAGTAGTTCTAGAAAACTTCGTTCATACTCATCAATATTCATTCTTCCAAGCTTGAGTTCGAAGAAATCCTTCATCTTTCTATCATAGTATCTTTTAGTCAGGTACTTCTTCTCGAAATACCTCTTAAATTCCTTCCAAGTGACCTCTTTCTCCCTGATGTGTTGCACCTGCACAAACTGATCCCACCACATGGATGCTTTTCCTTTCAATTGGTACATTGGAATTCTTCCCTCTGCATGGGCAGAATAATTCTGTAGTTGGAAGTATTTCTTCATTCCAAGTAACCAGGTCTCAGCATATTCCTCTTTTTTATGTTCTCCATCAAATGTTGGAGGCTTAATCTTGTTCATCTCCCCTTTCAATTCCTCCCTTCCAAATTTTCGATGTTTTCTGGTAGGGGATGGGCTTGAACTACTGTGTGTCTTCCTGTTAGAATGTCTTTGGGAGTGACTAATATGTCATCTACCACTCCTCGACCTACTTCTTCTCCCATGGGTTCTGCAACTCTCTGTCGTACTTGAGTCTCTTCCCTTCTCGAGTTTCTTCTCTATTCTTTTCAGGCTCTTCAAAAATTTTAAGTTTAATTCACCTTACCGATCCSTGACTTTCATGAGCTTTCAAATATCAGCTCRGTGAGCCTTGGCCTCTCTTTGCAATCCTTCAATGATTTTCATTATGTGTGGTTCCTTATCCTTCTCTTTTCCATGCCCATTGGAGTTCAATCCTTCGACTCCCAGGTTGGCATCCTTTCCTTCTTGTTCGTCTTCTATTTCGGGGGTAATCTGCACCTTTCCCCACTTCATACTTGGCATTGTTTAACTGAAGTCCTGACCTCCGTTGAACTCTACACATGCACTGTGCAATTAAATTCGAATTCTGTCAAGCTATTAAACCTTCCGGAACAATCCACATCATTTATAAGCCAATACAAACAAGAACGAAATACATTTTGATTCAAATAAGTTTTTTGAGCTCTCATTCGGTTCTGCAATTTTCGTGTTTTCGAAACTTTCATTTTCGGCACTTCGAGATTTCGGGACTTTGGTCCACTAGGCTTTCAGACTTGCTTTCCGTTCCAACCCCCGACTTCCAAAATTCCAACTTACGTTACCCTCCGGGCCCACATAGTACAGTGGTCACCCACAACTACGGTGGCACATGGAACGTTAATGAGGGCCCACATCACTTTTTAACGACGTCATCGGTTCCACCACTCTCGCTTTT
>JASDQU010790126.1:184458-201153 GCA_032191745.1 Picea mariana | reverse complement strand
GTGAGCCTTGGCCTCTCTTTGCAATCCTTCAATGATTTTCATTATGTGTGGTTCCTTATCCTTCTCTTTTCCATGCCCATTGGAGTTCAATCCTTCGACTCCCAGGTTGGCATCCTTTCCTTCTTGTTCGTCTTCTATTTCGGGGGTAATCTGCACCTTTCCCCACTTCATACTTGGCATTGTTTAACTGAAGTCCTGACCTCCGTTGAACTCTACACATGCACTGTGCAATTAAATTCGAATTCTGTCAAGCTATTAAACCTTCCGGAACAATCCACATCATTTATAAGCCAATACAAACAAGAACGAAATACATTTTGATTCAAATAAGTTTTTTGAGCTCTCATTCGGTTCTGCAATTTTCGTGTTTTCGAAACTTTCATTTTCGGCACTTCGAGATTTCGGGACTTTGGTCCACTAGGCTTTCAGACTTGCTTTCCGTTCCAACCCCCGACTTCCAAAATTCCAACTTACGTTACCCTCCGGGCCCACATAGTACAGTGGTCACCCACAACTACGGTGGCACATGGAACGTTAATGAGGGCCCACATCACTTTTTAACGACGTCATCGGTTCCACCACTCTCGCTTTTCTCCATTACCATGTGATCGTGGGTCATGATCGCGGTTCAAATAAGCCTCTTTGTATTTCGCACCTCGACGCTACAATGATGTCAAACCGTTTGACTTTGCAACCGTCGAACCCCGACAGGGCTAGCGACCAGCGAATAGGGACAAATCCCTACAGGGTTAGCAAATGGCCAATGAGAACATGCCCCATTGCACAGTTAAGTGGAGTACAGGTGGCAGAGGGGAAATGCGGCACAGTAGACAACAGGACAGGAGGGGGCCCCATTTCACACGCCACACTATTTCAGACCCCCCCCCCATTAAAGGAAGAATGGTAAGGGGGTCCTGGAATGAGGCCTCAGTCGTAGATCTGGGTGGGTTGACTCTGGCTGTCCAGATATACTCGCTACTTACCTTAATCCGGATTCACACCCCAACTTAAATACGACATCTCTTCCTCACATCGGACGGTCGTTACAGACCCTGAGATTCCCTGAAGGAATCTCGTCCATTCATCGGGACTTAGCCACATGCTAATGTCTCGACATTATGGGTCAGGATTTATCAAGGTGAGAGCCTGAGTTCTTGTCAACGGAACTCTCGAATCCCCGATCCCCGATTTCCTGAAACAGGTGATCTCTTGACACGTTGCCTCTTTAAATCAGTCGATCCAGATCTATCCTGGGATTTCCACTATGGAAAGTCCTGATCTCTTGTCATTAGGACTCCCGACCTCGCGATTCCTGACTTCCCAAAATGGGAAATCTCACGACACGTGGCCTCCGTCGTTCGGACGGTCTAGATCTAGTTCGAGGCTTTTGCCCCTATTCACTGGGGTTTTAAACCTCAGATATCTCCTGACAGATCCAACGACTGTCGGGTTTTCCAGCCGAGATCTGATGGCTCAAATGGTTCCTAACTAATTCAAGATTTTGCGTATCGCGCTTTCCACACTCCTGTGCAATTCCAAAGGGCTTTAAACCCCATGCACACTTTCCAGATCTAACGGTCACAAGAGTTCACCTTCCCTTCCAAACAGATCCTAAAGCTCCTACACTTCTGGTGTGGAGTCCTCCCTCCCTGTGGAATTATACCACACTGGTTGTGGTTTCATAACGCCGCTATACCTCCTGAGCTTAAAAACTCGTCAAGTAACTCCTTGACACTTTGGAGCAAACCAGGGTCCGAAATTGGCCTTCCAAACCCAATTTCCCTTCGCATTCTCGGTCCAAAGACCGCTCCACTGGTCCATCTAGGCTCAGTGTCGAAACCTTGACTCTGATACAAAACTGTAGCGCACCCTTTCTACTACTAAGGTTTAATCGCTCTTAAAAGGAAACTTAACACCACATGGTACATAACTCATATAGATATTATATAATCCGCGTGAATTTAAACAAATAAACACATTCTACACAGAGTATTCATATGAGTTACTGCCATAATTAACAATCAATAGCATTTCATACTAATTCATATACACAATAGAAATCATGATAACATAAGGAGTACAGTCATGCAAAACATGATTAAAACATAATCAGATATAATCAGATACTTATCTTTTAACAGTGGTAGAATCCACCAACCAAGTGCAGGCCTTCCAGGAACCTCCCAGCCTTAGACCACATTGCTCATCATCTCAGCAGTGGGTCACCCCCGACCTAGGACTAAGCTCCACCCCAAGACAAGGAATCCTAGGCTAGGTTGAGGTTACAGGGAAAACAACACACAACCACAAGGAAGGGATTATTTCCAAGGAACCTCCCACGCTCACTGCCCATGGACCCTCGTTCCCCACATGCCTGTTCCACCCTAGGAGTATACACCTTCTCTGTCACCTGGACAGTCCTTTGGCTGCTAATATCCCTTGCCTTGGGTTACAGGAATAGGCCGGACTGAAAGTCTCCAGGCTCTGTGGCAGCTACAAGGTTCCTTCCAGGATTTCTTTCCTTCCTCTGCGCACTCTCTCACCTGGAGGGAGTTGCTCACATGTCCAACAACCTGTTCTTACAATCTTCAACCACCTCGCTAACTTGGAGAGAGTGTTGTACAAACTAGCCAACAAGCCACACAGGATAAAAACACTACATGTCCAACACAATCCATGGGAATGCAGACACGAACACCCCTGGGTAGCTCCAGACAGGTGCAACAGTATAACCGGGCTTAGCAGGGACGAGCCACTTTTGTTTTCTCAATTTGGCAACATGGGATAGACTCACACTCTAGATTCTCAAGGATGCATGATGAGTCATCCACGTAGGGGTTGATTCAGACTCCCCGATTTAGAGCAGAGAAGGGGTGTACCAACTTTCCAGAACAAACAGAGACTCTTTCCCAAATCCACGCAGGCTTCTCGTTCAGGGAATATACACACCATTTTTCTCAGAGCCAGATACAAACTTTTTGAATCACAGGGACGCACCAAGGTTCTCTGCAGGAGTCAGGTTGGTAGTACTATCCAAGGATCCGTACGCGTTCAGACAATTGGGTAGAATGGGGAAGGAACCCTTCTCACGGCTCACCCTGGCCATTTTATTCGCATGCGTCAGGGTTGACACTTGTCACCCATGAAACTACATGCATTCCACCAAAACAAATCTCCCTTGTATGTTCTCCCCTTGCCAGAAACTTAGGATAAAACATAAAATGCACATGTTTTTTGGGATAATATTAAAATATTATTCCCAGGCTTAAGCCCCCTAGGCTTAGCCCCTAGGCTCAACACTTAGCCCTTTTCCCACCTTGCAGCCCCTAATTCCTTGCCCACTCTATGGATGCTTATTCCCCCTTCACTCATTCATCGTGATCGGTCTGCACGTGGCAGTGTTTGTAGTTTATTAATTGTTCTGGGTGATTACATATACAACAACAGGCTCATGGCCTTCAACACTTAGGCTCCCTGGCCTAACAAACACATAAGCCTCCAGCTTATAAAAACTTGGCTCACCAGCCTATAAAACATAATTACAATTCATTTCAGAACATGGTTTACAATGGGGCTTGGCATTGGGGACACTGCATTTGATCTAGTAAGATTTCATCTCAGGAAGAAAAGAATACGACTGATAAAAGGATTTAAGCTCCTTGAAATAAATTCACTCTTAGATCATATGGTATTAGGATAAGATCAATGTTATAACCAGACAATAGAATTTTCTTTGCAGGGGATTATAAACTGAAATAATATCTTAATCAAAGAGTCACGATGTTTATAAAAGAACTTCAATACCGTTGACAAAGCCACTGCTGCTAGCAGGCATCAATAGCCTCAACAGGGATTCCATTTTACCCACTCAAATGATTTAATCTCATCCAATAGTTGTATCCACATGATGTATACTTTCATAAAAGTTAATTTAAAAACATATACCTGCTACCTCTCGACCCGACATTGCTTCGTTGCTAGCAAACCTGTTTAGTACCCCGACGAAGTTGTCTTGGTATCATGTGTGCATTTATCCACTGCCAACAAACCTGTTCAGTACCCCGACGGGTTTACACACACTTCCCACACATATGTTCTTTCAACCCTCTTATGTCACTTTTAAATAGTAATACAATTATAGATTTATTGATGACAAAGAGAGAGGGGTGATACTGGAGGTTAATTGCAATACAGATGAATAGTTGATCAAGTTATTTATTTTCTTTCAAAACTGGAAGTTTTATCATGGTTTAGATATTTTAGATTTTCTTTAAGAAATCATCTAAAGAATGGGGAATCACTTAAAAGTAATTCCTTAAGAATATTGACGGCGTAAAATATTTATAGATCATCGTAATTCTCAAAGATTTAAACCATATCTCTGGTGTAATACTCTGACAAAGACAATTTGAAGACAAAATGAAAGTGACAATTAACTTAAAAATCAATTGTCTGAGCTATATCTTAATATCAAGACCTCTGTGAAATATTTCAATTTGCTTGAAAAACACAAGTCTTAAAATAAATGTTTCCTTCGACAATAGCTTTTTGATCAGAAATATATTGATTCAAAAAAGAAAAATAAGAATAAAACACATTCAAAGCAATCAAAGAAAATAAGAAACACATAGCAAACCAGATCAAATTTTATTAATGGGATTCAAAATTAGAAGTATACAAAATCAAAACAACAAAAGAAAAATTTTCAGGAAACGATTTTGGCCATAGATAAACTTGAGCTTTTGGATCCACTAACATCTTACTGTAAAATAAATGAAGAACTAAATCATATAAAATATCATGTGCAAACAAGTTCTTTTCTTAAGATAGTGATGCATGAGATACTACTTTGACCAAGCATTATTATTAAAAATAAAATAGACTAAAAGAAAATAAAAAATCCTTATTAAAATGAGTGTAGTCCTACTCGTGGCACCTTGGGTCAGGGTTGAATTAATAGTTCAAATTTACTTGTCTCTTTACTTTCCATTTAAAATTTTCATGATGATATTGCATTTTTGAAATGAAATGTTCAACAAAAAGAAGAGAGAAAAAAATTTAAAGTGGACTTCCCTGACAACATTCATATTATGGTTCTCTTGGTATACCCACTTGTGTTCATAACTGCATTATTACAGAAAAAAATATTAAGAAAGAAAACTAAAGGAAAACTACTCCTAAACCTACTCTAAACTACTAAATAGATCAAAACGCTAAGTAAAATCATATTTCCAATGCAGCCACAAGAGCATCTTCAATCCTAGAAGGCATAGAAAGTCGAAAATCAGAATAAAAGAATGTAGTATTTGTAGATACAAATGAAATATGTCATGCTTACCTCTTATATATTCTTTTAAAAACAAAACAAGCACGATCTTACCATTCTTTTGAAACTTCTTGATGTATAAATCACCCAACCATTCTACAATCTAGTCGTGATATGAGTCATAATGGAAAGTAAGAGTGTAAGTAAGTTTGGAAAACTTGTCAATATTTATGGGACCTGACATAACCATCAACCAAGGCCGAAATGCCCCATCCTCCTGACAATTCTCCAAGTGTTCATCAATTTCTTCACATGGAGGATCTAAAAAAATCATGTAATGCTTACTTCCTATATATATAGGTAGAAACAAAGCAAGGACAACTTTATCTTTATTATGAAGATTTTTTAGATATGAATCTTCAAGTCATTCTAAGATCTTATCATAAAAATTAGGATGAAAACTATGACTTTGATGAAATGGATATATCAATGGGGAACACATCATAAGAGGATTCATGACATTAATTAGATTATTGGTTTGAGCGCTTCCTTAGATGATATTGATCGTTTCAAAATGTTAATCATAAACATTAAAATTCGAACTAATCAAAGAACAAATATACAATGTAGAATATTTGATTTCCATAAGAATAAGCGAATTATCTTTTTCAACAATAAATCGTGTAAAATCATCTTACAACATGCCATTTTTCAATGCGAGTGATGAAAGTGAAAGAGCATCAAATCCAATTTTATAAACGTTATGTTTGGAATTAATTTCACCAAATTTTAGCATATCAAAAAGATTTGATTGTGATGGGAAAGAGTAAGATATTGTGGGTAAAGTATCAAGTCCACCAGAATCTAAGAAGAGATCGGGATATAAAGAGTAAAAAGAATCATAAATGAGCACATGAAAAGAATATATTGAGCTATGATATTTAACAATGGTATTCTCAAGACATTCCTCTTTACTTTCCTTAAAACTTTCACTTTGTTTTGGTGATAAATTCTTCAATATAATATGATCATCTAAATTAATCTCATGTATGATAGATAATTCAAAACTTTCACGAAAAACAATTGATCTTTCTTGTGGATAAGGTATGATTTGTAGATGAGGGTTTAAGGTTTTTTCTTCCAATTGCAGATCTACATTTCTAATCAGTTTTGTTGGAATGTTAGAATGCTTAAGATCATTTTGATCACCTAAGTGTTCTTCAATAACTGAATTTAAGTACTAATTAGAGCAAGACTTAGAAGAATATGGACATTCACTTTGACCCAACATCAAATATACGATGGTCGAGGACTGATTATACAATGATTCAGAGGAAAACCCAATTTGACTGTCAGTAAGAACATTTTTAATAGATTCTACATCCCTTGCTTGTTCAAAATTTTCGGATGGATTCCTTTCATCCTCCGAACAAAATTCTTCTCGCAATTGAGTGGTAGGATTTTCAACCAATTCATTATTCTCTATTGAATGTGACTGGATGAAAGAGATGCAAGCATCATAGAGGAGATTTAGTACAAATGACATTTTATCAATATTAAATTTACAAAGAACATGATGGATTCTTGTTGAAAAGTCTTCTGGAGATGAATTGTCATTGATTAGTAAAGTCTAAAATTCTTCACATAATTGATTGTAATCATATTTTTCAAAAGAATCTAAAAATTCATCTACAAACTGAAACCAATCAATAATGTGATATGATGGAAAAGACTCAAACCAATATTTAATCCGACCCCTGCAAGTAAAAGAAAACAATCTACACAAAACTTTTAAATCAGAAATATCATGCTTGATGCATTTACACCAGAACTTGTTAATATGGTCTTTTGCATAGACATTCCCCCCACCATCAAAGGTGAGTTTGGACAAGAGAGAGACTGTCTTGTTGGGAATATCAGGTAATGAGAAGTGGAAAGCATGTTCCAACACAGTGATTTGGGGAGCCATGCAAAATTAATTAAATTCGAAACAAGGACTCATATAAGGCCATCTTGTTAGTCTTGCGTGCCTTCTAGTGCATTTCAAGATGAAACAAGAGAAAAAATTATAAATATGGAATTATGTTAGGATAAGGGGTAAAAAATTTAATCATTAAATTTACCTCGACCCTCCTACCGTCATTTGTTGACGAGCGAAAATGACCATCCGTCAACTAGAAGAACTAGTACCGTTCAAGGTTGTCTAAATAACCCAATCCGTTTGGTGTAACCTATCTTGACGGGTTTAATGGCTCCATTGGCCAACTAATGTCCTAAAAATAATAAAATAAATAAAACTAATCTAAAATCTATGATTCTAACAAATGATATATTACTGACTTATGTTTATTAAAAAGAAATGTGAATATAAACACTATATATATAGGTTACAAGGTTTGCATGAAATCTTGCGAAAATTATTGTTTGATAAGGTTTCTGAATCAAATATAAACAACAGTTTTTTTTTTTTAGATATTAAACAAATAAATACTAAATGAATAGGATTGAAACAGTGACACAAAAATAGTCAAAGCTAATTAATGTAATCATTGTTTCATTCATAAACAATTTTAAATAAAAGAAAAGAATGCATCTACTAACCTCTAACTGGTCAATCGACTGAGTTTATATTCCTGTGTTGTATGATATCCTGCATGTACTGTTGTTAAGGGAAACCTATAACAAAACAATACTGACACTTCTAGAATACATTCAAAGAAGTATTTGATATTGGAGTAAATTAATAACAACAGAAAAACATCTAATTAAAAAATCTTTTGATCTTAAGACGATGAATATTTAAGAATGAGAAAACACTCAGATCTGAATATTGATTTTATCTAACATTTAACATTAAGAATAAATTCAAAAATGATCAAATGATAGATCAATCGCACATAAAAAATGGAATAAGAAATAATGGACAACATATAACATTTAACAGTATGAAAACATCATATGATGACAATCTAAAGATAAAATCAACTATAATAATATTCTCATAATACAACAGTAATGAAAGAACGAAATGGAAACAGGTCTAAATCCAAAGATAAATTGTTTTCTAATATTCTTTTTCAAAATCACATGCCCATACTATAGTCCTAAAAGATTTTTTCTTTTGGATAATAGACTCTTAAAGATTGAAAAAATTAATATATAAATGATAACAATTAACCATGTATTGATAAAATAGACTAAAGCTAATTTAAATCAATGCATAATTAATTATTCAAAGAATATGAAGAAATTATAATGAAAATAAAATCATTTTACTCACAGGACAAAAGCCATTAAGCAACCTGAAATTTCATATTCTTCTTTGAAAATATTCATCCATTCTCCCAAGGATTCCATACATCTGTTACTCCATTTGAAAAGAAGAAAAGTTTACAAAATAAATAATATACAAAAGAGAAAGGATAAAAATCCTCCTCTTTAATTCTTCTTTCCTCTTGGCTTTGAACTTTCTCATATATTTATACAATGAGTGAACAGTCTGGGCGTCACTAATAATTTTCGTCACCTGAAATTTGTCTCGTAAGGAGATATCAATATATCTGAAATCATGCATTGGTTTGGRAAAATGGCTACATGGAAGGTAAATGGGTCTATTTGGGAAATGGGTTTTCAACCGTTTCTTCAAATTCCTCACGGTTTGACTGCAATCAATMTTGCAAAATCGTCTATCTGATTTTGATGTCTTTCCAAATTTTATCTGTTGTTGCTCATAAAATTATTTGTAGCAATCCAATATTATTTTGGATCAATCATCTTGAATGTATTTGGATAATAAAATCAAGCCATGATCAGATCCGTATCAAATATTTGATAATAGAAACTTGTGAAACAAAAAGAAACCTAAAAATTAATAACGTAAAAATTGTGAATAAAACAAAATCCAGAAAAATAAAATAAAAAATGAATTTAAACTAACTATAAGTTCTAAACAAACATTGTTTATAATTTCCTTTCAAATATGATCTTAAAATTCTAGAAACTTCAAGTTAATGGAGAAGAGAAAAATATTAATTTTGTTATTTTTACAAAATCAAACAAATCATAGATAATTTTTTTTTTTAATTATTATTTTTATTTTGAAATGAGTTGCAAAATGAAAAAAATAATTTAATTAATTAATATCACCAAATGATGTTATGAAAATGAGAAATCAACCAAGATATTATTTGATGAAGTATTGAACCCATTATTCAAAATAGTCAAACTTGCTAATGAGCAAAAGAAAGAACATATAATCATAATTTAAACGAAGTAAACAGTTGATAAAAATTAATGTTTTCGTTTAAATTGAGATTTCTATGCTCGTTTCTAAATTTTGACATATACTCTTGTAATGAATGTCTCATACTATAGTGAATGTCTTAATTATGTCTCAAAGCAAACCAAGGTATGGAACTATTTGAAAATGTTGATTATGTAGCTCATTATAATTATCAAGATTCTAATGGGGGCCCTTTAAATTTTGTAAAAATTTAGGGGGAGTTGTTGGGGCCCAACACGTTTCCAACCAAACAACAACTTTTGACCTTTTAAATGGCCATGAGCCTAACTCTGATCATAAACCTCTAACCCTAACTCTAAACTTTTCCATGCATAGGAGCAGCATTGAAGACAATTCTGATAATCAAAGGAATCTGTGCTTTGACAAAAGTAAAGTTGACATTTTCTTAAAGGATTTAAATAGTAAATTAAATATCTTAACTTATAAGGACAACATTGAAAAACTCTATCATAATTTTACAACTACCATTTCGACTTCTATTAACTATTTCTCTTTCGAGGTGTCCTATAAAAAGAATAATAGAATGACCAACCCTTGGGATGATAAACAATGTAAAATTTCTAGGAAAGCCATTAGGGATTCTTCTAATGAGTCCTTAAAACTCGATAAGATCAATACATACAAAGACCTAATTAAAAGGAAAAAATGGTACTATATCAAAAAAAGGAAATAGCAACTTTCACAACTATATAAGTTGGATCCTAAGAAGTTTGGGAGCCAAATTTTAAACCGAAATACTAAAGAAAATAATAGGATTCCCTTAAGGGACTTCAATTCCTACCTTAAAAGTCTTTACGAGTTCCCTAATGCCATGGACACCATTCCTATTTTCCCTACAAAGGAAGAAGTTTTTTCTTTATATGACATAGAGTTTGGGGTTAAGCGGCTTGCAAATGGGAAAGATAAGGACATTGAAGGCTACCAAGATGAAATTTTTAAAATCGAAGGGCCTATCCTTATCCCTCACATACACAATCTCTTCAATTTGGCAGTCAAACAGAGCTTCCCTAAACCATGGATGCAAAGCCTCATTGTTCCTATTTTTAAAAATGGGGATAGAAACATTCCCTCTAATTATAGGACCATTATGATTAGCCTAATTTTACCCAAGATTTATGGAATTAATTTGGAAAAGAAGATTATCCTTTGGCTCAAAAGTCACAATAAAAGAGCTAAAGGCCATGTCAGGTTTAGAACATATGACTCAACTTTCTACCATCTTGTTACCTTTAGGATCATTGTATAGGATTTTCGCAATACTAAAACGAATCTTTTTTGTTGTTTTGTTGACTTTAGAAAATATTTTGACATGATTCCTACGAAAAACCTTTGGAATAGGTTGGAAGATATAAAGTGCATCTCGAGTTGAGGGTTGTTGCAATAAGGATGTATGAGAATGTTATTGCTAAGTTTAAAAACACTAAGGAATGGTCAAAAAAGATTAACTACAATATCTTAGTTAAACAAGGTTGTCACTTGTCCCCTACCCTTTTTGGCATATACATTGACAAGTTAGAAGGTTATTTGGAAAAAGAACTTTGTGTCGGCCCTACTCTCACTGGTATAGTCATCAATCTTCTTCTTTATACCGATGATATCGTTCTTATGGAAAGCAGCCCCCATGGTCTTGAGTTCATTAACCATTTAGGAATTGGAGAAAGATGAAGAATTAAAGATATAACATGGAATCCATAATAAGATATGAAGAGTTGAAAGTAAGCACAAATAATCAACAAACCATGGCAACAAAATTGTGAATAGAGTTCGGCAATATCGCCTACGTCTTCGGGCCTTTGTCTCAGTGGGTGAGACATTCTTATTTATCTTCAAATATTCAAAATTACATCATAAAAGTGTCAAATTGATTACAAGATGATCCGGTTGTGTTATTCTAGACCTCAAGAACACAACACAATTGATGACACTGAAAACAGTTGAGAGAAACTCCTGAAAATGGCCCACAAAGTTGCTCTCTTGAATGGCTTCTTTGCATAAAAATGGATTTGATTGTCAAATTCTTCAACATTTATCCTTCTCTAAATCAGTCTCAGGCTGTCAAGAACCTCTAGTTTATATAGGATTGAAGTTGGCAACAACATCCCAACTTCCTCCCAAGATCTGGTCTCAAAAGGGGCTCCAGATCCCCCAATAATGGACAAAATCCATTAAAAGTAGACTTAAAATCAAATAAAAATATATTATTTAGTTTTAAAAACCAAAATTGGAAAAATCTAGGTGCATCCCCCTAATTTCAGGCCCTTGGTCTTATCACCTTGTTCCATATGTCATTGGGTTGGTGCATTGGCCCCTTACCCATTGGGTCTTGGTCACATGGCTTGGCCATATGGACTCATGCTAATCCTCCACGCGCCTTGCATTTGGTTAGGCTCTGGTCTCTAGCCGCTGGTTGGGAAGGGTTGACCCCGCTGACTGGGGATTATCCCTGGATTTGGGCCACCCTCTTATTCAAAATGATGTTTAATTGATTGTAGACCAAGCACCACCCTTAGCCCGAATGGTCCGTCGCTGGTTACGAAATCATTGCATAACTTGTGAGGTCAGGGGTTTAAATCCCCCCAGCCCATAACAAGTTTTTGAACCAGTTGTCATTGAAAAAATCCTGGGTGCCACATGACGTCCTCTGATCGGGCCACGTGTCTCCCTGTGATTGGTTCATACCAGTACAATCATCAGCCTTATCACCTTCCCACTAACTTGCCACATCATCTTCTATATGGTCACGTGTCATTCCACATCATGTCCGTACAACCCAGTCACTTGCCACGTGTCACTACCACGTGAGCCTGTCATACTGACATGTGTCAGTTTGTACTGCCACATCCTTTGTCGTACAGTCTAGTCACCTTCCATGTGTCAACGTGTCATTTGGTCACGTCACTGTATGGATTGCCACCTGGAATCTATATAGTTCCACATTTCAAATCCGTATAGTGTCAATTCAACACGAAAACATTGAATCTGAGTGACATGTGTCACCTCATGGTGACGCCACATTATCATGATGACATCATGCTGACTTCACCTGTCATACCTTTTGACGTCAACGTTGACTTTGACCAGGGGACTTTTTGCATGTTTGGGAATTTAATTAGAACGCGATAACTTTTGCATACGGTGTCCCTTTGAGGAAAAACTAATATGGCCAAAATCAGCGTGATGATATAAACACAATGAAGTTAGTTTCATATGATTCCAAGAATTTTGAATTTTTGGCCTTCTTGGACCCATTTTAGTTTTTGGATCATGCCTCCCCACTAGGACCTTTTGGTCCTCCAAAAGGATACTAACCAGTCATCAAGTGTGGGATAGACCACCCCGCTTGTTCTCTCTCTTTAAACTTTGTCATTTGCACCTGTCTTATCAAGATCAATTGCAAAACAACCATGACAATTGACAACATATTGTTAGCCACTTGTACTCTGTCACATCTTACTGAAGCCACTACCATCCATGTTGAAAACATTAGCAATGATAACATCAGAAATATGACTGCAAATGAGCTAATGTGTTTGTAGTATTGGCATGGAATTAGCTTATCTTGATGCAAAGTATGATTGAACTTCCATTCTACAATCATCTCATCTTCTTACTTAAGATCAATTTCTTGATTTGGTACAATTATAGGCGTGTTGCTTGCATGAGGTGCCTTCCTTAATTGTTCCATTGTTTGAAGAGATTGATTTCCTTTAAAGTGATGAGCATGTACAACATATTCATTTCCTTCTTTGATTAAGTGATATTGATTATGTTCCCTGTAGAAGATTTATTTGCGATCATACAAATAAGGATTGCCTAAGACCATTCCACATTCATTGAGTCGCACTACATCACATGTTACCTCATCCACAAACATTGATGAAATTGCAAACTTTAAAGTGCATTGCTTTGTTATGTGCAATTTATGATTGGTGCTTATCCATTTAAGTGGGTACGGTTTATGATGCATCTGAGTGTTTAATCCCAACTGTTTAACCACTTCCTATGAAAGAAAGTTAGATTGAGATCCATTATATATCAATGTGTCGACCTTATTATGCTTCATTATGACCCTTATGTGAAACAATTTACTTCTAAAATCTTATCCATCACCAATTTTACCTGTCAAAACAACTGTTTTGATTTTAGACTCATCACTCGAATCTAATCCCAAGTCTGTTGGTTGTGTTGTTGTTGGAGCTGTTTTCCTCCCTTTCTTTTCTTTGAACCACTTCGGTCTCTTCTCGGGATGCAATTTCCAGCCATGGTCATCATCACGCCCTTACTTATTTCAATGTTTGAAAGAGAGCTTATCTTCCTTTCTTGTCACTGAATTTTATTTCTTTCCATTCCAATTTTTGTCCTATTTTCTTGAAGACGATTCCCTTGATACACCAACTCTTGTTTTCCCTGACTCAATGTATCTTGTTTGAACAAGAACCTCATCAAGATTAGTATGTCCAAACATAAATATAGTGTTACAAATGTGTGCAGTTAAACCTCCTATATACTTGATAAGAGTTTCTTGGGTATGTAATGGAATGTCTAACATTAATGCCATTTTACGAAATTCATCTATGTATTCTTGCAATGTTTCTTTCTTTCTTAGTTTAAGACCTTTCCATGCAATTAAAGCCGTCTCTTTATAACCCAGAGGATAAAATTACTTTCTAAATGCAGAAACAAAATCTTGCCATGATGGAAATACATTACCCACTTGTTGCATGCCATTTTGCAACTTGCTTTGCCACCAGATGAGTGTTGTGCCGGCAAGTCGAAGCGATGCCAATTTTATTTGAGTTGCCTCATCCTTGATTTGTTGCACACTGCAATAAACTTCCATCTATCTGACCTAATTATCAAGCCTCTCTACATTGACTTCACCATCATACATAGGTAATTCAACTTCACATCAAGCTTAAGTAAATACATATCATGTTTATGTTTATGGGAATGTTTTATTGCGATGGATTTGGAACTTGTACTTGAAGAAGAAGAAGTTGATGGAGAAAAAGAAGGTGAATGAGGAGGTTTAATAGGATCCTCTCCTTGTTCACTTTGGGCCTTTCAAGATTCACCTAGAATCGGTCTCTTCTGCTCCAAGTTATCACTATATAAATCCTTTACCATCTCTAACATGGTAAAGAAGGTCCTTCAAAACTCTATCTTGTCATGAGAAAGTCCCTCTTCCAATGCCATCTTCTCAATTTGAAAAGTTCTCTTTCTAGATCCAATATCAGGATTCTCTTCAACAAGCTCACCTTCACCATGATTCAACTTTTCCCTGGTAATCATGCAAATTCAAAAACCAACCATCAACTTGTTCTGATACCACTTGATCTGAAAATATATTTTAAAGACTATGGTTAAGTTTTTAAAGCATGAATTCATTAACGATTTAGGAATAGAATAAAGAGGAAGAATAAAAGATATAACATGGAATCCATAATAAGATATGCAGCTCTGAAAGTAAAAACAAATAATCAACAAACCATGACAACAAAATTGTTAATGGAGTTCGGCAATATCGCCTACGTCTCCAGGCCTTTGTCTCAGTGGGTGAGGATTTCTTATTTCTCTTCAATGCTTTAAAAATACATTAGAAAAGTGTCAAATGGATCACAAACTGATATGTTTGTGTTATTCTAGACCTCAATAACCCAACACAACTTACGACACTAAAAATGGTTGAGCAAAGCTCCCAGAAATGGCTCACAAAGTTGCTCTCTTCAATGGATTTCCTACATAAAAATGGCTTTCGTTGTAAAATTCCTCATCATTTATCCTTCTATGAATCTATCTCAAGTTTCTAAGAACCTCTGGTTTATATAGGCATGAAGTTGGCAACAACCTCCCAACTTCCTCCAAATATCTGGCCCCAAAAATGGCTCTAGATCCCCGAATTTCAGGCCCCTAGTCCTATGTCGTTGTTCCATATGTCCTTGGCCTGGTGCATCGAACCCTTACCCATCGATTCTTGGTCATGTGGCTTGTCCATATGGCCTCACGCTAATCATCCACATGCTCTCTAGCTGGTTAGGCTCTGGTCTCCAGCCCCTGGTCGGTCGGGGCTGGCCCCTATCGACTGGGGCTTATCCCTGAATTCGTGCCAACCTCTAATTCAAAATGATGTTGCATCGATTGTAGACCAAGCACCACCCTTAGCCTGAATGGTTCATCGTTGGTTGTGAAATCATTGCATATCCCGTGAGGTTAGGGGTTCGAATCCCCCCGTCCCATAACAAATTTTTGAACTAGTTGCGTGACATCCCCCAAAAATAAAATATTTTTTATTGAAATGTGCTGGAAAATTATTTCCGTTTTTGGCAAATTCGAATATGGAAATTTTTTTCCATTTATGGCAACTCCAAATTTCAAATTTAATAATTGTAATTAAATATTGTGACTGCTGGGAAGAGATCTAATCTAACTCAACTAACTAGTTGACTATGACACTTGTATAAAAACATAATATTTATATATTAAATGCAGGAGGACAAATGGAACAACCATGTTAAAATCAACTGACCATGACTCCATGAGTGGGGAACATGTTGGAACTGCCTCTGGGATGATTATTACAAGTGGAAAATCAAATATTTGGCCACTGGCAGCCCCTGGAAATCAGGGATTAAAAAAAGATGCAAAAATCCCCAAAGGAGGGAAAAAGACCTGGGCAAAAAATTGATAAATAACATATGCGAGGAGGTAGGATGTTGCCAAGTATGATGGGAAAGGATTGCGAGTCCTTTTGTTGTTATGAGCACTGTTGAGCGAGTGTGAGGCAAGGGGATATCTACTGAAAAAATTGGAATATTGTTGAGGAGTCTCCAAGTTCGCCCTCTTGGATTCATGGTTAGGCTAGGGGGTGAATTCGGGCAAGTAGATTTGGCTGCCCTGTTCTACGGTTGGGAGGAACGTGGTTGTTCCCTTTGTTGTCCCATGGATTTGATTTAGATATGTTGATATACCCCTCTCTATGATGAATGGCTATGTTTCATCCGATGTCATGTATCTATTAAATCCAAACTGGAATAATTTTCGTTCTCTGTTTTGAATGATTTGATATCTGATGCATAATATTTGATTAAATCGGAATTGTAATGATGTCCAATTTATGTTCGAATGT
>JASDQU010790126.1:158512-170190 GCA_032191745.1 Picea mariana | reverse complement strand
CACCTGAGACAACAGACTTACAACCTCTCAACGAGATTTACTTGCCCATTTTAGTCGCCCCCATAGACATGCCAAAAGAACTCAGATGACCCTACGCACTCCAAAAATGGAGACCCCATTACCCTCGCTCCAGACTTAGACATCCTTGCACATTCCAAAAACAGAAACCTCATCCCCCTGCACATTCTCCACCGTTGCCTATTCATTCTCCAGCTAGCACCTCGAAAGAAGAGGCACCTCAATGCCACAAGCCTATCAAAGAAGAGGCACCACCTCCAGTTTGGCATCCACGCCCAAATTTGGTGAACACAGGGCCACCTCCAGCTATGCAACGAGGCCCGAGCTTGGAGAACCCAACAATGCCACCTTCAGAGGCACACCTCCCCATGGCCACGAACCTTCTTGACCCCCCAACTGAGCCTTACTGGGAGGACGGAGGCTGCATCGTGGAGGAGGAAATCCCTCCAAGATGGAAGCTCATAGATGTAGGGGAGAACCCAATTGCAGGGGAAGATACAAGCACAGACAAAGGGGAGGAGTGCTCACACRTTGCCTATCATCTGGCAGAGGAGCATCTTGAGCTCCTCTTTGACATCCGGTAGTGGCAAGACGAACAGGCGCATGGACAAAGGACAATCAATCAACGACTGGATTTGTTGTTTGAGGCATTCTTAGAAGCCCCAACGCAAGCACGTTTCACCACTTGCAAGAAAAATTTTGTCCCGAAATACACCTCTCATGGACATCCAAGTTCCCCAATGGCTTGACGCGACTCACCCTCGATTCTATTTTTTTTTGTCAATTACAGTTTTAGAATGGATAGTGATTTCATTTTCACTCTTTTTCCCAGTTGTGTAATTATCTTAGTTATGGTAGCTTTGAATGAAGCCATCCCTAGGATAGTTAGATGGAACAGGGTTCCTGTTGAAACCTTCAACACTCTACACAATTTTTGTAAACTATATTTCAGCCATGATAGACATATCATCGCTTGGATCCACTTGTTTTGATTTCCCTTATGTGACGGAATAGGTGGCTGCCAAATGAAGCACAACTGTATACTCATGATATAATATAAGGTCCTTCTTTATTTACAAAAAAATGAAAATGAAATACATTAATGTTTTATATTAATGTATTTCAAATTAATTTATAAAATAATATAGTTGTATTAATATATTAATGGTCGTCGCAAGGCATGTGGGTCGTCAACTAGAAACAACCACTTTATAAAAGTGGTTGATATACGTCGACTGACGCCATTTTCCACCTTTCCAAATTAATGGCATCGATCGACGTAACATATTTTAATTAAAAGATGTTAAATTCACAGTTCATGAAATTTTCCTTTAAAACGCATCTACAACGTTATTTAATATGTATTAATTGAAAAGTGATTTAATCCCGTGAATTTGAAAATACACTTATGGATATAACGATATAAAAGGACAACATAATTTTCTTATAAATCTCAAAAGTAATTATCATTAGCACAACCACATCAACAACGTGGTTGATATATGACTAGAGACACCATTAGTTTGGAAAGGTGAAAAATGGCGTGAATCTCTGGTTGTGCTAGATCAAAATATATCAACCACTTTACTAATGTGGTTGTGCTAGTTGACGACCAAAGTGCGTGGAAGGAGTAGTTGATCAAGGTTGACTAAAAATGACCATGGTTGAGTGTGTTTGACCATGGTTGACCATGGTTATGTATGATTGATGATGGTAGACTATGGAAGACCATGGTCAAGTATGGTTGACCATGGTTGACTATGGTTATGGATGATTGATGATGGTAGACTATGGAAGACCATGGTTGAGTATGGTTGACCATGGTTAACTATGTTTGACCTTGGTTAACAATGGTTGACCTTAGATGACCATGGTTGACTTTTGTAATATAGATTACTATGGTTGACCATGGTAGGGAATGTTTGATAATGGTTGAGAATGGTTCACCATGCAKGATACTGGTTGACATGGTTGACTGTGGTTGAACATGGTTGTCTRGGTTCACCATGGTTGAGTATGGTTGATTGTGAGTGAGTATGGTAGACTATGGTTAACCATGGTTGGCCATAGTTGACCATGGTTGACTATGGTTGACCATTCTTGAATGTGGTTGACCATGGTTGTGTGTGGTTAGATATGGTTGACCATGGTTGAGTATGGTTGACCACAATTTAGTATCATTGCATATGGTTGACTATGGGTGAGTATTGATGACCATGGCATACTATGGTGTACCATAATTGACTATGGTTGACCATGGTTTACCATAACCAATTATAGGAGAGTAGCTACAAGCATCTTCTTTGCCTGAAATTCTAATCAAAACTTGTATAGAAACTTCTATAAGATTAACCAATCAAGTAGGTTAAGATGATGATAAAAATTTAAGGTAGTACATCTAACAAATTGCATTTAATTTCCATGTTCAAATGAAGCATATAAATTCATTCATTGCAGAAATAATGTCAATCAAACATGTTAAGATACTGATAAAAATTTAAGGTAGTGCATATAACAAATTGCTTTGAATTTTCGTGTTCAAATGAGGCATGTACGTTCATGCAAGAAATAATGACACTAAGTGATCTGGAAAACAAAAAAAACTTTAATTGATTTCTAAATATAAAATCTCTTTTACTTCAAAAGAAAATAATTATGTTATAGATGTTATGCTTCATGAATGATATAGTGATGTCCATTGTATTCATGTATTACAATTATTCCTAGCTAATGCTTATTGTATTCATATACTAAGATAATTTTTGGTTTTGTGATGATATTGTCATAGGTGCATTAATTTTTATCAAGTGGTCTTGAAAGATAGGTGTTGGCATATGAAACCCAATGGACGTTCACATGAATCCCAAGGAAGGTGCACTCCCTTAGTTAGTTGGATTCTTGGAAGGTGCACTCTCTCAGATGATTGGAGGACAAGAACAATTGGGTGCAATTTCAAAGGAAGTCATTGATTATWTCTAGGTAAATAGTTGTTAGMAGCTATTTGTAGCTTGAACTATATTCAATMCATCATGTAATAAAAAACATTTATATAAGACTGCCTYCTATTCTAAATAAAGTGATGGTAATTTTGTTCCCAATTTTGGTGATAGTATTCTTCTTTTCATGTTCTATTTAATTTCCTGAGTATTGCTATTACTGATCAAATGGTATCAAATCATCGATCTGAGATTCTTCTTCTCATGTCAAATTTAGATAGAGAATTTTTTTGTGGGTTGTTAGTGTTTGGACTCAACCAACATTTAGATCCAAAGGTGTGCTAGGGATGGCTCTACCCTCCATCTCTCGGGCAGTGTGCTAGGGTTTTATCCTGACCTCCATTGTAAAATCCTTTGTGGTGATTTTCAACTTCAAAGGTGTGCTATGGTTTTAGCTCACCCTCCATCTTTTTCAACGCAGTGTGTTAGGGCTTATATCTCCCTCCACTGCTCAATTTTCTGGCTGAGGGGATCTTCCGCACTCCTCCCCACTTCTCCATCTCATGCAAGGGTGCACTAGGGATTTCCATGCCCTCCCCTCTCTTTTAGTGTGCCTTCTTAGTGTGAAATTGACTAGTATTTTCTAGTGCACCCTCCCTTTTGCACTCTAGATGGTGTGCTTTAGTGTTGGTTCTAGATCCACAATTTTCCCTTCAAAATATCGCTCCTGATCCAGATCCATATCTATAGGATAATTCACTAGGGTTTTCTCTAGATGGTGTACTTCAAAGTTTTCCCTCCCTCTTGGGTTCCATGACCCTTCCGTTTCCATTTCTAGTGTAGTCTCCTTTGTCATTTCTCGGTTTCTTCAGTATATGAAGATAATTCCTCCTCGTAGAGACTCCCACCCTAAGGATTCTACATCTGGGAAATATTATCCCATTCAGGACCGGACTCTTTCTCTTAATGAACTCATGTGGCTCTCAATATTTGGTGTAGCRATTGGTGATTCCTACTACCCCTCATCTGGCACCCTACTAATTGGGTTGGGTCTAGAAGGATGGTCCCCATGTGATGGTGAACTAACAATGTTCCCTTACTTTTTACATCGACCCTTTCTGAGATATTGGTTTTTGCAACATGTCTCCTTTGGATTGTGTAGATGTGMTTTTGGGTATTCCCTATCAAGAACTCCATCACACTGTAGCCATGATTGCATGCATCAATATCATCTTCAAAAATATGGACATACCTATGCCCTCACCTCAACCTCTCTAAAACCCCATGCCTTACTTTACGTCCAACATGTTGTTCATCAACTTAGTCTGAAAAAATCCATTTCCCTCTATCTGGTGCACCCTCTTCAACCAAATATCCCCTCTCACACCCTTCATATCTGGTCACTTTACTCAAATCCTTTGAATATGTCTTTATTGCACCCACCAGACTACCCCCAATCCATTCCATTGATCGTATTCCTGGAGCCACTTTTCCCAATGCCCCTTATTATCACTTGGATCCTCATGAGACTAAGGAAATGGAATGCTAACTCCAAAAAATTCTTAATACTGGATACATACAACTGAGTTTTTCACCATATTCCTTTCTTTCTATCATCATTCCCAAGAAGGAGTATGAGGAATGGCATCTAGTCAGGTACTATTGGGATATTAGTAAGGCTAGAACTAAGAATCGTTACCCTCTACCATGTATTCATGATTTACTAGATCATTCAAAGTGTTTCCACTTATTTACCTAAACAGATGTTACATTAGGGTATCATCAAGTTCACATGAATGCCACAAACACATGGAATACACTTTCAAAAGAAACTTTAGTCTTTATGAATGGATGGTTATGTCAATCGGTCTTACTAATGCGCCTACCACTTTCATGAGGCTAATCAATGAAATTTTTAAAGCACACTTGGGAAAAATTGTGGTGATCTATCTGGATTATATCTTGGTCTTTAGAAATAATTGGGAGGATCATTTTCTCCATGTGTGCACTGTGATATACTTACTGCGCACTCACAAATCACAGGCGAAACATTGTAAATCTTATTATGGGAAATATTTATTTCAATATTTGGGTTTTGTGGTCTCTGTTGAGGGTGTTAACCCAGATCCCCATAAATTCAAAGCTATTGCACAATTTCCAATGCCTCACTGAGCTATATAACTCAAAAACCTTATGGGTGTGTTTTTTTTATCGACGGTTCATCACTTCTCTCAGTTAGAATGCCATCCTCATCATATTTCCAACCATAATCAATTTGTGTGGTCTTGCTTAGTACAACAACAATTTCAGGCTCTTAAACCTATCCTTTGTTCTTCTCCTATACTTCATTTACTTGATCTTTAGTATCCCTTTGATATTGATATGGATGCCTCTTAGTATGCTATTGATGTGGTTCTTAAACAAGGAAGACATCATATTTCATACCATTCAAATACATTCTCTGATGCCAATTGAAATTATAGAACTTATGACAAAGACTTATACACTCTAGTCCAAGCATTGAAATAGTGGCACCATTACATTCTAGGGAAAGAAACAATCCTGCACACATATCATCATCCACTTACTTTCATCAATTCTCACACTAACATATAGGAGAAGTGTCATTTAAAGTGGGCCTCTTACATTCAATAGTTTCATTTGGTGATTAAATAAAAGAAGGGCATGTCCAATTAGATGGATGATCTCTTGAGTCATCCCCCTATGTAGGTACTTCAACTCCTTGATGTGTGTTGTGCTTACTATGAGGCTTGGAAGCCTCTCTATGCTTCTGATCCCTTCTTTGCAGAGATATGCACTATTGTGCAACATCCCACTGAGGTCAATCAAATGCCATTTCTGGATTATATAATTAGACATGGATGGATATATAAAATCAATGAGTTATATTTCCTATCTTTTGAATATCGTATTTCTTTTTCAAGGAGGATATTTCTTCCTCCTATGGTGGCCATTTTTGGTCTGTGAAAATATTTCAACACTTTCAACGGCATTTATTTTTTCCTTATATAACTCATCAAGTTGAGCATTTCAATCATGCTTGTGCATTGTGTAGTCAAAATAAATCTATCAATCATAAATTGGGTCTATATAATCCCTTTCCTCTACCTTCCCACCCTTGGGACTCTCTTTCTATGGCTTTCCTTAGTGGTTTACATATGACCTTATGAAAACATGATGTTGTCTGGGTTATTGTTTTCCATATCTCTAATATTCCTCTTTTTATCCATTGCCCTAAGAACACTATAGTTGCCCATATTGTTGCCTTATTCTTTCACCATGTTTGTCCACACTTTGGCCTTCCTACTAGCATCATCTATGATCATGATGCTCTCTTTATCAACACATTCTGGAAAACATTATGGGATTTACTATGTTGTCAACTCAAATATCCTAATTCCGTCCATCCCCAAATGAATGGCGAACTTGAGGTAGCTAATCGTATCCTTTTCCATGCTCTTCACATTCAATTTGCCAAAAAAATATAGTGGGATACAACCCTCCATGTCATTCAACATAGTTATAATCATTTTGTACATATTTCTACTCATATCTCTCATTTTGAGGCATGCTTTGGATATCATCCGATAGCCCCTTATGAACTACCTCCCACCTTACATCCTTATAGCACTCCACACCAACACAAAGAAAAAAAATCTTTCGTTTTATTTTTCCATACTCTAGCATGCAAACATGCCAGAGTCTCTAAAGCACTAAAGGAAGCCGAGCAACACTACAAATCCTTCCATGATGCTCACCATTCCTCTGTGGAATTAACTCCTAGTGATAAAGTATAGTTTTACATGGAATGTCAACATTGTAAATACGCACGTCATCACAAACTGAACCCTCCCCGCTATGGATCTTATACTATTATCCAATATATTGGGGGAAATGTTTATCTCCTTGACTTTCCACCCCAACTAGGAATTCATGATGTGGTGAAACTGAATAGTCTTAAACATTATGAACCCCCATTGTTGGAAGATAGTGTCACCGTATCTAATCCTCTAGATTTTGTACCTGATTTCCAACCTCCCTTGTTCCAAGACATTTTACTTGAAACTCTCCCCACCACCCATAATCAACAACATACCTCTTACCTTGTTGAGAACACAGGCAAAACTCCTTGTCAGGCTAAATAATTTTTGGAAGCTTCTATGCACACAAATTTTTCTCATTTGCTGATGAAAGTGGGGACACTTTCAAGATTAAAAAGAGAGGAATTTTTCAACCCAATAGATATCCATGTAAATCCCAAGGAAGTAACACTCCCTCAACCAACTGGATTCATGGAAGACACACTCTCTCATCTTATTGGAGGACAAGAATAGTTGGGTACAAGTCTCGAGGAAGTAATTGATCAGATCTAGCTCACTAGTTGTTAGAAGCTAGCTCTATCTTTACCTATTCAATCCATAATGTAGTAATAGACATCTATATAAGACTGTCTCCTATTCTAAATAAAGTGATGCTCATCTTCCTCTCATTTTTGGTGATGGTATTTTTGTTTTCGTGGTCTATTTAATTTCCTAAGTATTTCTATTACACATCATGAAATTTGTGGCCACCCCTTATTAGTATTTCAAGTGATATAAAATGGAAATATTAAACAAAATGTAGCACTGGCGTAGGATTGAGTAATCACTACATGGTCAATTGATTCCCTAACACAACCATCATGTGACCCTCCAAACTGCATACTACACAAAAGATGACTAAATTTACAAAGAGCATTTAATATATGTATTAAATGTGTTAAATATACAATTATATTTCCAACAATACTTCCACTCAATTGATGTTCAACAATAAAACTTTAAATCTCTTCACCATTAAAATAAACAAAAAAATAATTTTAATATTTAAAAAGAAAATTACGAAGACAAAAATTTATAATAACAAACTAACTAGTTCAAAATCAACATCTAACTCATTGGAATAATACCTTATGATTAAAAATTATAGCAATACATACAAATACACTTATATGGATAAAAACTGTACATATTAGGGATCTATTCAATGGAAAAACTCACCACTAACCACAATAAATGCTACCCGAGACTTAACATGTAGAAAACATAGATCTCCAATAAAATACATCCATGGGCGCATACCATCATCATTAATCCAATTGTAAATTCAAGTTATCAGAAGATCAAATCACAAAGTCAATCGTTGACTTTGTAGTTCCATCTTCCAATTACCTTAAGCCTAAATATACCTAATATCATTTAAGTACACATAACCTTCATAACCTACACATAGAAAGTAGAAAGATGTTAAAGATTCCATAATGTAATTTTTCACAATTAAACATAATACTACAGAATATTTAGAGATAAAAATTGTATACATAGTTTTTATCCAAAAATATTCTCTAACATAACATTAAATTAAATATGATAAAACATAACATTAAATATGGTAATAAATTGATGTACAATCTGCTTTAAGCTAGGCTATCAATTCTCTCCATAAAGGAAAAATATGATGAGCATTTTGAATGTTTCAATGCCCCCTCTATCTCTGAGGAAAGGCGATAATCCTTCCACCCATTCACAATGAGAAATGACATAATGGATACAAAAGCCCCTCGGATACATGCTAATTTGGATTCTTTCTCCTCGCCAACCAATACGAGAATCAACAAGCAAGGAACCTCTCCAAAATGTCTAAAGGTTCTATTTATGTGAAATACTGGTGTATGTGCATGGAAAAATTAGGTTTTGGCTTATTTTCAAGGTATCCTATGACCGACCACGTATAAATTTATAAGAGGATGTTACATCAACTAAGAACACGGCCTCTTTTATGACCGACCAAGTATAAATTTATAAGAGGATGTTACATCAACTAAGAACCCAACCTCTTTTGTGTATTGCAATTTATATTCATATTCTCTTAGTAGTTACATAATGCATGTCTCATCATAGTTTATGTCTCGACTAAGAAACATTATAACGTATTGCAATTCTTCACTAGTGGATGTAGGCCTTAGGTTCCCATTTAGATGGGAACCTTTACAACATATGTAGAACCATTTATCATGGACAAATCACACATGTTTGAACACATTAGAGAATATTTATTCATAACATTTATATTTAAAATTATTTTTTATTTTAAATTAAAAGAAATGAAAATAAGGAAAAAAGTGAAAATAGAGAACTTACTCACGTTTCCACTTTTAACAAGGGAGTGATTAATTATAATATAACAATTAAAAAATATATATTCTAAAAATTTCTAATTTATTTATGTATTAAAAAATGATAATCATTGTCCCCGAGGTGTAGGACAGTCAGTGATGGAGTGTGTTGTTAAGCCACTCCGTCATGTTAAAGTCATCGGTTCGAAACCTGCGGGGACAAAAAATCCAACCATGTTAAGGGTTGGTGTGGCTCAGGCCGGGTGCGATCCCTGGGTGATTTTGACGGCTTAGATGCCCCTGAGTCGCGGTTTCTCAAGCCACAGGTTAATCGCGTAGCCCCAGGTTCCGCACAAATTAACAAAAAAAAATAAAAATGATAATCATTAAATTTTTTTATAATCTTTAACATTCTATACTTAAAAAGTTTGAATTCAGGTTCATTAAAATAATATATCAATTCTAATATAATCGTTAATTTTTTTATAATCTTTAACATTCTATATTAAAAGGTTTAAATTCAGGTTCATTAAAATAATATATCAATTCTAATACATCATCAAAAGTAAAAAAAATAAAATAATAATTACAACTTTCTCATTATATTTATTCCATGGCACATTTCCTTCCCTCTTACGAATCTTTATTAATCTCAAAAAACATTGTACTTTGCTTGTTACTATGAATTCAAATAATGACAATAAGTTTCCTTTGAATTCTATGCCTAACTAATGGCCAAAAGTATTTTAACTTCTAATCGTGATTAATTAATCTAAATATGCATATTTATAAGTTGATTTTCTCTCATTTTCATCTTGTCATCCATTTTTTACTTTTAATTTTATTTTTCATTTTTTATCCTATAGACCAATCCTACATTCTTGTCATCCATTTTTTATTCTTAATAAATTCTCAATACATTAGAGTTGTGTTTCTCATTTTCATCTTGTCATCCATTTTTAACTCTTAATCAACTCTCAATACATTAGAGTTTTGTTTTTCATTTTTTATCCTATAGATCAATTCCACATTCTTGTCATCCATTTTTTATTCTTAATCAACTCTCAATACATTACAGTTTTGTTTTTCATATTTTTTCTTATAGATCAATCCTACATTCTACTGAAATGTGGGAATTTTACACATTTTTCAAATTGAAGCCCTAAAAATTTAGTTTTGTGAATTTTGAAAAAAACAATTTGTAGGGAATTGTGTCATTTTTTTATTATTTTTTTCCAAAATATTAATGTCATTTAATGTGTCAAAATTACATTTAATTAAAATATCATCCTTGCAAAAAATTTAACGAGTGAATTCAATGTATAACTTAAAAAAAACTATGAGCATGATCTACAAAGAAATGTTTATGTAAAATAAAAATCTATAAATAATATTTTGAAAAGGAAACATCCATGGAGTGAACACATATTATTTATAATTTTTAGGTTGTGTAGTTTTTTAGATGTGTATATTTTTATCTACATGCCTTCACTATTCATGAAAAAAAAAAAAAAATTGTATAGTTTTAACAAAAAATAAAATAAACATATAATATGAAATGGAAACTGAGAGGTCCATGAAAATCTAAAAAAAAAATGGGAAGGATATTTGACTTTCAATACCTATATTAAGGATTTTAAAATACCGCGAACTAGGGATTTAAAATATCTCTATTGATAGATGCATTTTAAAATCCTCGATCAAGGTGTTTTTGACACAAATAATAGATTTTGGTTTAAAACTCTCAATCCAAGTTTTTTTCTTGATCAATGATTTAAGTCATTGATYAATGTTTGAAACCTCAATCAAGGGCCTAAAAARCTAATCAAGTAAAACCTCRATGGATGGTCCACATAGGCCATTTTTGTATCCCCAACTTCCCAAAAAGAATGACTGAGCTTTATGGATTCATCCCTATCTATTTTTAGTGAGATCAATTTCAATACACACCCAAGKAATTAATTTGGGAATAVTGTTCTCAAAAACCTTTATTAACACCTTGTTAAATTTGATTGCAATATTAATGAGATTAATCATAAAAATCATGGACATGTTCATGAACTCCATCCAAAGATGATATATAGATCTTAAAAAGTTATTTGGATCAAAATAATCTCACTAATACCAAAAATAAGTTAAATGCCCTGAAATACTACAAATTATCCTATGTTGCAAATTTTGACAATATTGCATGAATTTGAAAATCACCTCTGCACAACTGTATCCCAATTCCCTATAAGTTTACATAGAAATATCCTTGTTATTTCATTTCAGTCTAAACCTCTCAATAAAAAATTTCCATCACAAAATGAAATCAACCAACAAGAACCCCAAAGCTCTCTACTTACAAACCACCCATGAAGTTGAAAATGCAATGAGAATCTAGAATAATACAACCTCCCATGTTGACAATTTAACTCTCACAAAAATATATAGTGTGGCATGCCACCCATGTAAGTTTACAAATCATAATGGTGGGTGTGGTAGTCCAAATAAAACAAATATGACAACATAACTTGCATGTAGGTGTATCTGTAGAGCATAAAAAA
>JASDQU010790126.1:101853-116962 GCA_032191745.1 Picea mariana | reverse complement strand
TTTTCAGCATTAAAATCCACAATGACATCAACGTCGCCCTCTTGAGAAGCTATATTGAAGAGAACTTGAAGTGGGTCGCTGACGAAATCCAACAGGGAAATGCATAAATCCTCTGTTTATCAATCCAATTATTCAAATGGGCCGTCGACAAAAACCAACAGGAAAAGGCATGAGAAAACAAACACCAAAATTACTTATATGTACCATGCCTGTAAGTGTATACTGATAGTACTTTCTTTATCAATCCAATTATTCCACCTTTTCTGAGTAGAAATCTATAGCCAAAAACTGATCCTTCCATTTCTACTTTTTAGGTATTACATTCTACCGTGTCCAACTTATTCTTTCCACAATTCTATTTCATGTACATATTTATGTTATGGTCCGTGGGAGCCCCAATTCCAGTCTATATGACAAACGCATTTACATTTCTAGGGATATGTAACAAACTATTCTTTTTCTCATATATTCCAAATAAAACTATTATTTTGTCTCCTTATATATTTATGTGTTCCTAGATTTTTATCTTCAGTCATGCTGAAAGTGAAGTGATTCTATTTATTTTATCTCAATTCTCTTTTTTTCTGATGCATATCTTCTCCTGCCTGGTCATTTTCAAAGTTAAGTATGACATAAATCACTCACTTAAATTTGAATTATCATATTTCACACACACACACACACACATATGTTTCTTTAAATTTCTAGGAATATGTAACACATTTTATTATTTTTTTATATAAATGTCATAAAATTGTGTTCACTACTTTTTTTCTACTCAAACGTATAGAGAGTATGTCCTTTCTTGCATCTTTACCACCTGTCCTTCATATTGTTTGCCACAAAGGCCCTTAAAATCAAAATAGTTGGTAAGTCAGCTTGCCAATTTGTATATCACGGAACTATGGGTTCTCTTTCTACACCATGGAACAATAGAGGCCCAATTTTCATCCCGCCAGCTCGAGAACCCGCGATTCAAAAGCTACCTAAGTATGGAATGAGGGCTCCGTGCATGCTCTATAAAATCTCATCCCCATACTTTATAAGAGTACATATTTCGTATGTATAAAAGCAAATATTTACTTTAAAAAATTATGTATTTGCTATGTATAATTTATGCTCTCCAAGAACCTATACTTTGAAAATTTTCAATTTCTTGTGTCCAGGAGCCCCTGTTTTAAAGAAAACTAATTCGGGAATGCTATTTATTTGGTCATTTTGTCCACCACCCTATGTAACATACATTGATACTATATGGTTTGTGCTTTTGTCCACGAGCATATGTAAAACCTATGTAAAGAAAATTAATTTTTGAATGCTAAATTTTTTGGACACGAGCCCCTTAAAATTCAAATAGTATACAAGTCCGATTGTCAATTTGTATATCATGGAACTATCGGTGCTATTCGTAGGACACAGAACAAAAGAAGCTCGATTTTCATGTCCCTATCCCTAGAACCCATGATCCAAAAATTGGTTATGTACGGAATGAGGGTTTCTTCCATGCTCTATATATCTAGTTAATCAAATTACATATTTCGTATATATAATTTATGCTGTCCATGAACAATTTCTTGTGTCCAAGAGCCCTTCTTTTAAAGAAAACTGATTCGGGAATGATAATTTTTTTTCTGCTTTTGTCCACGAACCTATGTAACAGATGTAGGTCAATAAAATTCAAATAATCGACAAGTCTGATTTTCAATTTGTATATCATGGAACTCTGGGTGCTATTTGTAGGGTACAAAACAACAAAAGACCAATTTTTAGCCCTCCAACCTGAGAACCTGTGATCCAAAAACTGCCTAAGTATGGGGTGATAGATTTCAATTTATTTTGTGTAGGAGCTCCTCTTTTAAATAAAACTAATTTGGGAATGCTATTTTTTTCATACTTTTGTTCACCAACCTATGTAACAGACGTCGCTGGTATTTTTTTTGTCCACCAGTGTATGTAAAAAGGAAAACTAATTCGAAGATGCTAAACTTTTTCGACATGAGCCGCTTAAAATTCAAATGTTCCGCAAGTCTAATTATCAATTTGTATATCGCAGAACTCTTGGTGCTATTTGCAAGGCATGGAACAACAAAAGCCCAATTTTCATCCCGCTAGCCTGAGAACCCGAAATGAGGGTTCCGTGAATGCTGTACATATCTATTTAATTAAATTACATATTTGGTATGTATAATTTATGATGTTCAGGAACCTTAATTTGATAAATTTCAATTTCTTCTCTCCAGGAGCCCTTGTTTTAAAGAAAACCAATTCCAGAATGCTAGTTTTTTTAGTTCTTTTGTCCATGAACCTATGGAACAAACGTAGGCCCTTACATTTCAAATAGTCTGCAAATCCAATTGTTAATTTGTATATTGCGTAACTCTAGGTGCTATTTGTAGGCCATAGAACAACAGAAGCCCAATTTTCAGCCCATCAGCCCGAGAACCCGCGATCCAAAAATTCAAAGAGTCTGCAAATCTGACTGTCAATTTGTATATCACGGAACTCTCAGTGCTATTTGTAGGGAATAGAACAACATAAGCCCAATTTTTAGCCCGCCAGCCCAAGAACCCAGAATGAAGCTTTCGTGCATGCCCTATATATCTAGTTAATCAAATTACATATTTGATATGTATAATTTTTGCTATCCAGGAACCTATAATTTGATATATTTTAATTTCTTCTGTCCAGGAGCCCTTGTTTTAAAGAAAAATAATTTGGGAATGCTAGTTTTTTTATGATTTTGTCCACAAACCTATGTACCAAACATTGGCCCTTAAATTTCAAATAGTCCACAAGTCCGATTGTCAATTTGTATGTCGCGGAACGTTGCATTCTATTTGTAGGGCACGAAACAACATAAGCCCAATTTTCAGCGCGCCAGCCCAACAACCCGCATGCTCTATATATCTACTTAATAAAATTACATATTTGGTATGTATAATTTATGTTGTCCATGAACCTATAATTTGATGATTTTCAATTTCTTGTTTCGAGGATCCCTTGTTTTAAAGAAAACTAATTCAGGAATGCTAGTTTTTTTGTTCTTTTGTCCACGAACCTGTGTAACATACATACACCGTTAAATTTAAAATAGTCCACAACTCTGATTGTCAATTTGTATGTTGCGGAACTCTAGGTGCCATTTGTAGGGAATGGAACAATAGAGCCCGGTTTTTAGCGCACTAGCCTGAGAACCAGTAATCCAAAAACTGCCAAGTATGGAATCTCATTCCCATACTTTATAAAAGTACATAATTTGTATGTATAAAAGTAAATATCTACTGTATAAAATTACTAATTTCATATGTATAATTTATTTTATCGAGGAACCTCTCTATATATCTACTTAATCAATTGCATATTTGGTATGTATAATTTATGCTATTCAAGAACCTATAATTTCATAAATTTCAATTTCTTCTGTCCAGGAGCCCTTGTTTTAAAGAACCAATTTTGGAATGCTAGTTTTTTTGGTGCTTTTGTCCACGAACCTATGTAACAGACGTAGGCCCTTACATTTCAAATAGTTCGCATCTACAATTGTGAATTTGTAAATCACGAAATGTTAGGTGATATTTGTAGCCCACAAAACAATAGAAGCCCAATTTTTAGACCGCCAGCCCAAGAACCCATGATCCAAAAATTCAAATAGTCCACAAGTTCGGTTGTCAATTTGTATATTGCGGAACTCTCGGTGCTATTTGTAGGGAACGGAACAACAAAAGTCAATTTTCATCCTGCTAGCCCGAGAACTCAGAATGATGCTTCCGTGCATGCTCTATATATCTACTTAATCAAATTACATATTTCATATGTATAATTTTTGTTGTCCAGGAACGTATAATTTTATATATTTCAATTTCTTTTGTCCAAGAGCCATTGTTTTAAAGAAAACTAATTCGAGAATGTTAGTTTTTTTATGTTTTTTCCATGAATCTATGTAATAGATGTTGGCATTTAAATTTCAAATAGTTCACAAGTCTGATTGTCAATTTGTATGTCACGGAACTCTGTGTGCTATTTGTAGTGCACAGAACAACAGAAGCCTAATTTTCAGCGTGCCAGCCCGACAACCCACATGCTCTATATATCTACTTAATCAAATTACATATTTGGTATGCATAATTTATGTTGTCAACGAACCTATAATTTGATGATTTTCAATTTCTCGTGTCTAAGAGCCCTTTTTTTAAAGAAAACTAATTCGGGAATGCTAGTTTTTTTGTGCTTTTGTCCACGAACCTGTGTAACATACGTACGCCTTTAAATTTGAAATAGCCCACAACTCTGATTGCCAATTTGTATGTCGTGAAACTCTGAGTGCTATTTGTAGGGAACGAAACAACAGAGCCCGATTTTCAGTGCACTAGACCGAGAACCCGCGATCCAAAAAATGACAAGTATGGAATCTCATTCCCATACTTTATAAAAGTACATATTTTGTATATATAAAAGAAAATATCTACTTTAGAAAATTACAAATTTCATATGTATAATTTATGTTGTCCAGGAACCTCTCTATATATCTACTTAATTAAATTACATATTTGGTATGTATAATTTATGATGTTCAGGAACCTATAATTTCATAAATTTCAATTTCTTCTGTCCAAAAGCCCTTGTTTTAAAGAACCAATTCTGGAATGCTAGTTTTCTTGGTGCTTTTGTTCACAAACCTATGTAACAAACATACGTCCTTACATTTTAAATAGTCCACAACTCCAATTGTCAATTTGTATATCACAGAACTCTAGGCGTTATTTGTAAGCCACAGAACAACAGAAGCCCGATTTTCAGCCTGAGAACCCGTGATCCAAAAATTCAAATAGTCCGCAAATCCAGTTGTCAATTTGTATATCGTGGAACTCTCGATGTTATTTGTAGGGAACGAAACAACAGAAGCCCAATTTTAAACCCGCCAACTTGAGAACCCATAATGAAGCTTCTGTGCATGCTCTATATATCTACTTAATCAAATTACATATTTGATATGTATAATTTTGGCTCTCCAAGAACCTATAATTTGATATATTTCAATTTCTTATGTCCAAGACCCCTTGTTTTAAACAAAACTAATTCGGGAATGCTATTTTTTTTATGTTTTTCTGCACGAACCTATGTAACAGACGTTAGCCCTTAAATTTCAAATAGTTCACAAGTCCAATTGTCAATTTGTATGGCATGAAACTCTTGGTGCTATTTGTAGGGAACGGAAAAAAAAAAACCCCAATTTTCAGCGCACCAGCCCAACATCCCGCATGCTCTATACATCTACTTAATAAAATTACATATTTGGTATGTATAATTTATGCTGTCCAGGAACCTATAATTTCATGATTTTCAATTTCTTGTGTCCAAGAGCCCTTTCTTTAAAGAAAAATAATTTGGGAATGCTAGTTTTTTTGTACTTTTGTACACAGACCTATGTAACATACATATGCCCTTAAATTTCAAATAGTCCACAACTTTGATTGTCAATTTGTATGTCGTGTAACTCTGGGTGCTATTTGTAGGGCACGGAACAATAGAGCCTGATTTTCAGCGTGCCAGCCTAAGAACCCATGATCCAAAAACTGTCAGGTATGGAATCTCATTCCCATACTTTATAAAGGTACATGTTTCGTATGTATAAAAGTAAATAACTACTTTATAAAATTACAAATTTCATATGTATAATTTATGTTGTCCAAGAACCTATAATTTGATAAATATCAATTTCTATTGTGTCCATGAGCCCTTGTTTTAAAGAAAACTAATTCGAGAATGATAATTCTTTTGTATTTCCATGTAATTCAACTTCCTACCCACGTGTCTGTACTCGGTCGCATTTATTCCCATTCCAACCTGACAGGGACTAAGATGCCATGCAACACTTGTTTTTTTAAATGACTCCACGCTAAAGCAATATATGATTGCACTTCAAAATCTAACGAAACTCCGAAAACACTTCCAAATTTATGAGAAATGTGGAAAAACAATAATATAAATAATTAGGCCTAAAGGAGTATACACATTGTAAATGAGTATATTTAATACGGTTTTACTTTTTAAATGTAGTTTTTATGGAAATGATTAAATATGGATGGAAAATTCTTATTCATCATAATAGATGAAGGGATGTGATTTCAACCATTAATTTCCTTGCTTTTACAAATTTGTACATTTAATAGGGTTTTAGTTTTTAAATGCAGTTTTTATGGAAATGTTTAAATGTGGATGGAAATTTCTTATTCGTCCCAATAAATGAAGGGATGTGATTTCAACCATTAATATCCTTTCCTTTATAAAGATATAATTTTATGTGTTTACTTTTTCAGATTTACTTAATTACATTAAGAAATTAATGTGATCAGTTACTTGAGACATTTAGGTGATTAACAAAAATCAGATTTGATTTGATTAACTTGGCCATGGAATATGTGGGCTGTGATTGTCATGGATGGAGTTTCATTTTGGTTTTCATGATTGGTTACATTGGTAGGCGTTTGATATTTTAATGGAAATGGGTGTAAATGGGAATGGGATGGGATGTAGTAGTGAGTGTAGATGTGAATGAGAGTGGGAGCGGTGCTCAGCTCTCTCTAGGAAATGTGGAGAGCCTCATGACTCGTTGATGGTTGGGAACCCCAATCCTTCTGTCGTAACAGATTTCAAAAATGGCTCTACTCAGTATTTATTTTTCCCAAGCACCAATGGAATTCCTTGATATAATGGCAAGCAGTTCATGGCATGCTCTATGGGTGTTGTGAAGAAATGAAGGTTTGTTATTTGGCATGGAATATGCGGGGAGAGCTCGTATGTATTCATTTACCAATCTCAGCTTTTTCCTCTTTCCCCGTTCGATCTCTCTTAGAAGATTAAGAGTTCTGGAAATTGAGGGTTTTGGACATCCAATTGAACAGTCATTTAACAATTTTTATTCTGACCTTCCATGACACTTAAATGACCTGAAAGTTGTCTGCACAGGAGGAAGTACTTGCATGGTTTTTGACTTAAATGTTGTAGACATTACAGAAAGCTAGAAACTCACTGAACGATGGACAGAAATCCGCTCGGAAGAAAATGAATGGGATATGAATGTAAAATTCTATCAGGCTGATGGTGATGCTGAGAAAGAGGTGATGAGAAATGAAGCATCCATGTTTTTCAGTGATGAATGTCTCTTGTCAAATTCTTGCAAAATTAGGCCATCCACTCTCGTTCCAAACATGACGTTGGTTTTTTTTTTTTTTTTATCGCCATGTTTTAGAGGATGGATGGGAACAAGTGGTGGGAAACATTAAGGCACTGCATAACTCTTCATTAGACTTCCAAATCAGTCATATCACGAACTACAGCCCAAACCTGGTGTCTTTAGATAATCAAGAACGCATACTAGAGCTGAAAGGCACAACTCTAAGTTTGTCTTTTAAGAGCATCAAAATTCTTTTGGCTTTTCAAGGAACACTTTCCGAAGTTGTAGGCTCCACCAAATTGCAGGGTGATTACGCGGTTAGTACAACTGTGGCGGAAGACAACAAGGGCATTGAAGCTGACAAATTCGTTCCATCAACACCCTTGGAATTGGCGATCGATTATATTCTGCATGATTTTGAAATGGAAGAAGTTGGACCAATTCCGACTCACACCAAATTCAGAACACGGGAGTCTTTGGTTGTTGAGGATCGAGGCTACGAATATATCATCCATAAGTTGGCGGGAGACTTCCTCGAATCTGACGGTGAGCAATGACGGTTCTGAGAAGAATGTTCGGAGATGGCATTCCTGAAGCAGAGCAAATTTTGGTTCCAAGGTGGTGGAATAACCAGTTTCAACGAGGAAGTTACACTAACAATCCGATTTTTGTCGATAAGAAGAACATCCACAGCATTAGGGCCTCTGTGGGTCCTGTTTACTTCACGGGAGAACATACAAGTAAGAAATTCTTTGCTGTAATTATGGCAACTGATTGAAGGGCTTAGAAGCGGAAGTCATAGTGAGACAGTTGGCGGGACACTACGCGACAAAGGTTGAAGTTCTTGTTTCTGTTCGTAATCTCTTGAGTTGGATCGATATAAAATTCAAGCATCATAGGTTCTTGCTAATTACATAAATGGAACTTATTATCCAAAGTAGTTTGCGAACTGCCTCTCATGTTGTGTGCAACAAGAACGTTCATGAAAATTATCGTCGCCTGTCGCACCTACTAGCAAGCCTGCGAAAAGCAGCTTTTGTATTTGCGTGCGTTCAATATGGAAACAGCAAGAGTTAGGGGCAATGTTTCAGTTGCTAATTTGGCATTGATACGACTTCTTTGGTGGCGTGATACATAATAAGGTTATGGAGCATCCTGTGGCACAGTTTTTAGCATTGGCATAACTAAGCAAACGATGGTTTTAGATGGTCCATTGAGTTGCGGACTGCAGATTCAGAGACAGAAAGCACTCCGTGATTTTCGCTGATTCTCGTTTTAGATAACGATGCTCCTTCAGACTGACAATTCGGCCAGACTTTCGGGGGAGACTATTGGGAGATGTTACCATTCGGATCGATTCCGACAATCTGAAAATACTCTCTAGGAAAGGCCATGCTCTGGTCGACCTAAGGCAATATGCGGCTGCATGCGAATATTTGGAGAAAGCCATGAAGAGATATCAAGCTTTTGATTGCAGTCTATTCGAGAGTTGTGTCATCTGGAATAGCGTTCTGTATAACAACATGGTGCATTGGTTTTATTAATTCGTACAAATAAACTCCAGTGGCCTATTGAAAATGCCACTTAAATTAACCGTTGTCAATGCACATTGGAATTCCACTACAAGTGCCAAGTTTTTTGCAACAGGCTTGAAAGAAAACAGGCCGAAACAGAGTTTACTCCCGTTATTTTCCATATCTATTTATAGAAATTTTTGTTTTTGGGGATCATCCATGCAGAAAGCCCCATGGAAAACAAGGAATTCTGTGCCAGCAAATCATCATAGTGCTCGAAATTCGGTATATTGATTCAGTGAGTGTAGTGAAAAATCTCAAGCTCTCACTACTCGATCATGAATATAGGAGGCTGTTATTAGTTTTACTAATAATCATTGTACCCAATCCTTGTTCTTTTTACAGTTTGGGATTGAGTAAGGATGTGCAGGCCATTGACGAAGCCCAGAAAGAGTATGATGAATGGATCTCATGGCATTTGCAGAGAAGCAATGAACAACTCAGTTTTCTTGATAAGAAGGACAAGATCAATCAATCTAGTAATAATGTATCGAGCATGCAGCTTGAGCGGAAGGTTAGGCAGGCTGAGAAGAATAAGAAGGAGATTACAGTATGCCAGAATGGGAAAGGTGATTTCCTAACCATCAAAGATGCTGTACATAGCATGGATGTCAATAGTACAAGGAGGACTGTTATATATATCAGGGCTAGAATATACAGGGAGAAGGTCTTGGTAGTGAGGTCGAAGCCCTTTGTGATCTTCATGGGAGATGACGCTAGGCCGCCTGTCATCACAGGAAATGACACAACAACGGCTATAGGAATGGATGGCCTGCCATTGAAAACATTCTGCAGTGCCACTGTGGTTGTTAACTCTGATTATTTCATAGCTTATAACATCAGATTTGAGAACACAGCTCTTCATCCAGAAATTGGAAGCAACGATGGCCAAGCTGTGGCCCTAAGAATATCTGGCACCAAGGCAACATTCTATAACTGTAGCTTTTATGGAGCTCAGGATACTCTGTATGATCACAAAGGCCTTCACTATTTCAAGAGCTGCTGCATTCAGGGATCTATAGATTACCATATTATAATATCAATAGATTTGGCCACAAATATGTTGGAGCTTTGAAATCTAATGGATCCCCCCTGCAGAAGAGCGACAGATGTTCCAGAATGTCACCTGCAACATCGCAGCTTCAGAGCACAAAATATGTTCTCCCAATGCCTTGTCACGAGGCAAGATGACACTCGGTGTTAAAAGCAAAATCAAACGCATGGATAATACTAATATAACACTCCACTTGTCAAAGCCATTGATATCAGTTCGAGTAGCCTGCAGAGCATGCAATAGAACACCTGGCAGTCGAAATTTTCCATGAAGAGGAACCGGTTCGGATTCCCAGAATACTAAGAGTTCTGTTTTAGTTTTTTCTCTTTTAAAAGACTGATGATGTAACATGCAAGAAGGGGGAAAGGTGCGCATGAGCACAACACTGGGGGAAAACCTCTATGAAGAGGGTTCCTATTGTAATTGCTGAGTTTTTGTAAGCCATTAATGGAGTAATAAAGAAGGTTGTTTACTTGCGACTGTGAGATTCATCACGGTCGATTTCTTTCAGCATGTTTTCTTCTCCTTCAGCTATGTTAAATCTGTTTGGAATTTATTTAATATGCTCCTTACTCATAGTTGATGTGTTATCGTTTCTTTATGTCTTCCTTAATCCATTATTGACGGCATTACATTTTGTTTTCTTCTAACCGATGGGCTTCGTTATACTTTAGTACGACCACTACTATAACGAAAGGATTTGGGTTTTCTGTAATTGTTTATTGCCTTTCCTTTGCACCAGCTATCAGCTGTGTAAGACCAATCTGCATTTTCAGAACTCTGCATGTATCCTTTGCTACGTCAACCTTTCCTCTTTTCTGTCTGCTACCGCATCATGACAATTAAAGCGCTGAAAGATAGACTTACTTTGCCTCGCTTTCTGCAAGTTATTTGATCTTTGCTATTGTCTCTTTTTCTTGGTTTTCATTTGACTCCATGCCCAATGGACCATTTCCCGGGTTTAACCCCCAAACTCCAAAAATACAAGGCCATCATTTACCCATAAATCTGCCCACCATTTTCATGCCTACTTCATTTTATCTTGTGACATTTTTCGAGAGATCCCTCTCGGGTTGGAAGAGGGCAGATTCTAATCCAAAGTGATTCGAGGTTGCCTCGGGATTGATTTGCTGCAACCCATTTCAGTTCTGAGTGTCAACACCTTCCACTAGAATATGCCCTTTGCGATGTCATAGGGAAGTCGTGCCATGGCCAGGTCCACCATCATTTGCAATTGCTACCTGTCATTGACACTCGATCTCTAATTGGGGAAGCTAACTCCGATTAAAAAGCCTTCTTGGATAATTGAGCTCAGGTTCGAGAATGGAGCGCATGTCCAACTTGGAAAGGAAGGGAAACGAGGCCTCGATTGCATCGAGCTCTTATTTGAAAAGCTCTCTCACGACAAGTACTTGGCAACACATGAGATGGTCTATGACGCTTCGAGCATAGGAGGTGAAGAAAAACCATACTCTACCTAGGATTGATGGACAATCCAGTAGCGACATTGGACTACCTGCATTTATGATCTCATATTGAACAAACTGCATCATGTTTTGAGTGAGTCGTGACAGTGGAAAACGACTCACTCAAAATAATTTCTATATTCCACATAATATGAGAATGGAGTGTGACTCTTATATATGCTAGCTAGGTCTATATTACTAGGGAATGAGATGGAGAATGTCAAAACCCGACATAACATATAGTACGGGACATCATTGCATGCATAGCTCACAATCCTTATAAAATAGGAAATGGCCTTCCTCTTACCACACATCATGTTGGAATTTTCCTGTGGGTGTGCAGTGCCATGTGGGGTGGGGTTTTAATTGTATCCCATGAAACAAAAGATTTCTTATAAATTTACAGTTACGCAAAGGACTCCTTTCTATAATAGAAAGTACCAGGTTGGGGCTTATCGTGAGGATTATTCAAAATTCGAGAATAAAATATTTAAATTCTATTTGATTTTAGGAGTTTTTGACCTTTAAACCTTAAAGGAACAAATTTGAAAGAAATTATGTTTAGCTCCTAAATTTCATTTATAATCAATTACTTATTACTTTACCTTACTGAAATTAATCTAACTTTTAGCTTCATTATTTTGATGTAGCAATACGCTTCAATGATTTGAGATTTAACTTAACAGCTTCACAATTTTTTATATATAAGTATTCAAATAAACATATAATTATTCAAATAAAACAATCAGTGGTTATAGTAATTCAATAAAATTCGCTAATTGTCAACTTCGGTAATATGTATGAGTTTGTATTCCTATTCATGGGAGAAGCGCTAATTAAGTTTGATTGTTTTCCAAAATTAATTAATATATATTAATTCATGGAAATCGCTATGCTTTCACAACCAAGGCATAATGAATCATAGATAACGAATCATAAATTCAAGGCTAAGCATTCGCCCTATCTTCATATCGCTAATGAATGCTAAGGTAGTTTTTTCTCTGGTTAACAAGAGTGTAACATATCTATACGACTGTACAGAGAATTGGCAGATATTGGCGTGGCGTCGATTTTGTTTGCCTCATTCATATATATATATATAGATTTATATGCTGCACCATGAAATCAGTCCCCATTCACATTAGATTAAGAAGGAAATCAACAATTAGAAATGTTATCTTATCCGATTGCTTTATGAGTTCTCATAGCGGGGTGAAGATCGACTAATCAATATGGACATTCATTTTGAATTTAGAAATGATTCATAATTAAACTGAATTTTATTCTCTTTAACAATGAGCTCGATACATAAGCCATGGGAGTGATGTTAATTTTCTTTTTACATTTGAATTACTTTCCATCTATCATCGAATGTCCTGTTAATTAAGATTCCAAATTTTGATATATATATATATATATCATCTTTATGGAAATATAAAGAAAGGTGGAAAATGAGGCATATATTAAATTATAAACTGAAATCTTAATAAATTAAACTCTAACCCTAATTTTGCTTATCTATTATAAAAGTAATTGATATTGGTGATCTCATATCAACCATTTTTGTAATGTGGAATGTGGTTGTACTAGCTTTTATAGATAATTAAAGTTAAGATGATAGTGGTGGTGGTTAAGATTTATTAAAACAAAACTTTATTTATAATATAAATAATTTTTATGTATAATTAAAGTCATGATGATAGTGGTGGTGGTTAAGATTGATTAAAATAAAATTTGGTTTATGAGATTGTAAAAAAGATAAGAAAACTATTTGATTTACTTTAAAGTTAAAAAAATCCTAAAATACCATAATTAAAAAAATGGACATAATAACCGATATTTGGAAGTTGTAATGTTTATAATGTGAATATACACACATCATATCTAAATATATATAATTAATGTATTTTATACCCATATTTTGAAGTTATAATGTTTATAATGTGAAAATACACACATCATATGTGAATATATATAATTATTAGCACAACCACATTATAAAAGTGGTTGATATACACCTGTAGGCATTATTAATGGCCATTGTTAAAAAATCTAATAGAATCTATGAACATATATGAACCACTTTTATAATGTGTGTGGTTGTGAAGTTAATACGTCACTTATCCATTTTTGTTTTGCATAATATTTAATGGCATAAATAACACTCGTTTTTAATTTAGTTTGTGTGCGACCTCATTGTAGCCACAATGGAGGGGCATTAAGAATATGAGGCAACCAGGTTCAATTATACGTTTTTCCACTCTAGCATAATATTCTCATCCCTTTTGCCTATATCTTGAAAATAATATAGAAATAAGAATAAGAGTGAACACACATAATTGATTTCTTATTAAACGTAAAAATATTATACACGTAACAGTTTTACCGTTTAGTAATGGAAGTAACTATCAAATGGTTTCACGAACTAAGTAGTTAACGAGATTACAACTCCTAACACTCCCTATTAATCTATGGGATTACATTATTAATAATGCCTAAACTTTGACGTTGAAATTGAAAAACATCTCTTCCCAAAGGTTTAGTGAAGATATCAGCTACCTGAGCTTTAGAACCACAAAATTTGAGAGAAATGTCACGATTTTTTACGATTTCATGAATGAAGTGAAATCGAGTATCAATTTGTTTTCTTTTCTAATGAAACACATTATTCTTCGGCAAGGAAATGACAGAGTTATTTTCACAAAACATCGAAATAGGTTCATTTTTCGTATATCCAAAATCCATCAAAATCCTTTTAAGCCAAACTACATGGCATGCTTCTTTCATTGCCTCTACATATTCTACTTCTACAGAAAAGATAGAAACTATGGTTTGTTTCTTATATTCCCATGAAATCAAGTTCTTTCCAAAAAGAAAAGCATATCCCGAAGTACTTTTTATGTTGTCAATACTTTATGCATAATCAACTTCGGTGTAACCTGTAAGAATATTGTCCGCTGAAGTTGTGTACCACAAACCATAAGTGGTTGTACTTGGAATGTATCTTAATATCCTCTTACAAACTTTCCAATGAGAATCCTTAGGAGATTCCATAAACCTTGAAATGAAACTTGTTTCATATGCTATGTCAGGTCTTGTAGTAGTAAGATACATAAGACTACCAACAAGTTGTTCATACAATGTGGAATTTATTATTGATCCCAAATCTTCCTTGCTTAATTTAATGTCAAGAGAAATAGGAGTGTGAGAAGGATTACACTTTTCCATTTTAAACTTTTTCAAAACTTCAGCAGCATATTTATGTTGACTAATAAATATACAATGATAAGATTGTTCTACTTCAATGCCTAAGAAATACTTCATTAATCCAAGATATGCCATTTCAAACTCATTTTTCATGGTTGATCTAAACTCATCTAACATTATGTTTCCTATGTAGATCATGTCGTCAACATAAATACATAGGATGAGAATAATAGATTAATGATTTACCTTGATATACAAAGTAGGCTCATTTTTTGTCCTACTGAAACCATCTTTGAGTAATAATGATCAATTCTACTATACCAATCTTGCGGAGCTTGCTTCAAACCATACAATGATTTATTTTATTTGTAAACTCATGCTCTTATGTTTTAACTTCAAATCCAGGTGGTTGATGGACATACACTTCTTCATTTAAAAATCCATTCAAGAAGGAGGACTTGACATCCATTTGATAAATAGGCCACTTGTTTTGTGATGCAATGGACAAAATAAATTGAACAATATCTAATATTGCTACAGTAGAAAAAATTTCACTGTAATCAATGCAAGGTTGTTGTGAAAAGCCTCTCATGACTAACCTTGCTTTATGTTTCTCAATCTCACCTTGATTAAT